>WEIU01013433.1:102324-119694 GCA_013389925.1 Aegithalos caudatus
CGCCCCCTCGACCCTCAGCCAATCCCAGCGCGGCTCGCGCCCGCTCCAGCCCGCCCCCTCGCCCGTCCGCTAATCAGCGCCCGGCGCCTCCTTTAAACAGCCCGAGCTGGGGGGGCCGCGGCTCCGCGCGTGAGGGCCCCGTGGGGTCGAGATCGGAAACAAAACAAGCGGCTCCTCCCCACACTGAAAAACAAACTAACGAACCAAGAAAAAACAAGATGGGGTTTTTTTTGTAAATAAATTTAATTTACAAAATATTTTGAAGTCAAAAGTAGAATGAGACACACGAATCTGAAAACATCGGTCTCGTCTGTTTCTTTCATGAGCTTTGAAATTGAAAGACAGAATACTGTGTTTCCATGCTGTTTAAAAACAAAAGGGGGCAGAAATCAAAGCTTAGCGCAAGCACCCCTGCAAGAAATCCTGTGAAGCACACAATGTTAAGACAAAAGAACTTTACCTTTCCATAGCAAACAAAATTACATATAGGACTGAGTACTTCTAAATTTACAGCACACTTCCTAACTCTTCCTTACAGCAAAGGATTTCCCCTAAAAGGACAGCCTTAAAGACTTCCATCTAAAATACCAACCTGTACAGATCACATTTAAAACACATTATCTCAATATACCAGTGACAAAATATTGAGTTCTTTTCACCTTATTCTTTCATATAAAAGGACCAACATTTAACACGATCAAAAATGTTAGAGAGGGATTTAAAAAATTTTATCATTTTTACCTTTAATCCATCAAAACCTTTTAAACCAAACCATTTCTAATGAACCATGAAAAAGACCCTTTCGGCCTTAAGCAAGCAAGGTGACTGCCCTCCACTACATTCTGCCAGTGACATTCTTCAATGCACACGATGAAATAACCAAATTGTGAGACTGTGTTGTAGAGCGAGATCCCACAGGACAACAGTCTCAAGGACCTACAGACAAAAACACTCTGCTTCCCTTTAGCCTCAGGCACATGGGGAACACACGGTCTGGATCAGGTATGCTTGTGCGTTCCACACAGAAAAATTTAACACCTTCTTTATTATCAGGGAAAAAAAATCCCTATTCATCTACAACAGAATTCATTCATAATTCTACATTCATGAACTCCTACACAGAAGTTACTTTAAATTTTAAATCTTGAGGGTCATTTATTCCTTAGCAGTCCATAACGCGTTTCATGTTCCGTCAAGCACATCGCGAGGCGACTCCTTAGAAGGGTTCTTCAGTTCTGGAGGCTCTTTCACATTTGTCAGAAGGAAAGAAGCTCAGCTCTTTGATGACACCAAATATATCTTTTGTCATTGTGGTCTGGCATGGCCCATCTTTAGAAACAACTACTGGAATGATAATCCAGACTATTGTAGCGCTGTATTTTTACAGAAACCACCACCTTATAGAAAAATATGTTCACCATTACAATGACTGACGTTCATAATGAAAAGAACCCACGAGGGATACACCTCTGTAAGAAAAGTGTCAGTGCTCAAAGAGGAAATGCCATTATAAATAAATAAACCGAACATAATACCCCCTAAAAGAATTAAAGGCAGTAACTCAGTCTACAACCAGAAGTTTGTATAGCAAAATAATATAGAATTTAATGTTTGAACAGAACGAGTGCAGTTAAGTTCTCAGAACCACACAGCAGTCTGGAGTACCAGCATGGACTCCACTCTTCTTCCCAAAGGTCAGCATGTGGAAAAGATCAACTCTTTGCAATGCGTCACTGAACACTCTAGAGATCTTTTTAAGAGACACCTGCTTCTTCCTTCTTTGGCAATAAACACTAAACTGATCTAGGGGCTGCCAGCTAAAACATTTATTGTAAATACCCCCTCCATATCAACAGTGCTTCCACTCTCTGATGAGCACATACTGAAAAGGGAGGGACACTACGGAGCTCCAACCCATGGGCTGTGAGGTGCAGACCTCTGCCCTCCAACCCCAGCCTTCCTGACAGGGACTGTCTTCTATCCAGCAGATAGCACTTCCACCTTCCAAACAAAGTTCCAGTCCATGAACATTTACTTTGCTCATATATGAATTTTAAGTAGATGTAAAGCCATATGAATTATAGATCATGATATTAAATAAAAATAAAAACTATGTATCTAGCACATAAGCTTTCCTATTGTTTTTTCACTGTCAACTGGCAATGATCCAGCCTGACCAGCAGGTACAAACACTAACTAGTAGGGTTATCTGCAAACAAAAGAACACCAAAGAACTAGTAGGTACTTTTTTCCAGGAATGACTAGTAATTCTGGTCACCCAAACAGCAAAGAGCAAGCTCGTTTTTCTGAAAAACGAGTCCTTTTATAGTTCATTTCTTGTTGGGCATGCACAAACATGGAGCCCTTTGAAAGTTTTTGACCTTAATGTTTTCTGAATAAACAACTCAACTAGAGAAAAAAAGCCATTCTTTAGAATAAATATAAAAGGCACAATTATGAAATAATTTTTAAAGGACATTATCAAGTAAATACACTCCAAATTCCGTTTCAGTGTTTTCCTAGAGTGCCTTCCAAACAGACTGGACTTTAAAAGACTATTTACCAACACTTTGAAGCTACTGTTTTGTCAAAATCCTACAATACTTACTTCTACTGTAGGACAGCAAAGACAAGAAATAACAAAGAATTAGGCTTTTAGTCTGAGCACTGCACTGACACCACTGATGTTGGGTTACTTTGAACAGTACAATTACACATAGAAATTACAGTGAAAATCACGTTTCATGTGCCATGAATAGCATGAATATGATACACACATGTAGACTTGAAAACTACACATAAACCAGCCATTTTCAAGCCATGGAGTGTAAAGGTGACAGAAACAGTTTTATTTTGAAAGATGAAAGGTGGAGTTAGAAAGCAGGAAGAGGAGTACTTGATAGTGTCCTTTCAGAAGGTGGCATTCAATGGCCTTGTTATTGCTGCGTATTTGCTAGTCTTCAGCTTCTTCCCAGATCTATTTACAGCATGTCAGTCTGAACATTCCCAGAGCACAGCTCTAAATTTTACTTTAGAGATACAAACATAGAACAGTTAAACATATGTAGTCCTGTTTTAGAAACTAAACTTTTAAAGTTTAAGACTTCTATTGTGCTTCTTTGGCTAAGTCCTATTTAAATATTGGTAACACTTGAAATTCTATAACTCTGCCACTATTTAACAGCTAACAGAAATCTTTGGTGTGTTTAGGTTAAGAATCCGCTAGGGTACAAGCTTTAAAATATAAACATTCAGGCAGTTCTGGCCCCTCTCCTGCAAACTGCTCAACACTGAAGTAGATAATTAATAGAATCTAACACCAAAGTATCTGAATACAATCTCAAGTGATCTGTGCCACTTTGGAGTTTGTAGAACTGTGATAAGAGAGTCACCTTATCGCCACAACTCCCTTGTGCTCAGGTCATTGAATAAATTTAACAGTTACAACAATACACATAAATCCAGTTTCCTATTTTAAAGATTCTTTAAGATAATAATTTAAGAATAGGGAAAACTGGGGGGAAATTTCAATCTTAATTCTCATCTTAATAAGATGGGAATCTTATAACACAATTCTTGTGAGGAATTATGAAGATTGTAAAATTACTTCAGATACTTTCTTTGGTATCATATTCACCAAACAAACACACAATAATTGTTTTTAAAGTAGACATAAAAGAGAAAGCCTGATGAGGTTAAACTATACTAGATTTCATGGTGACACCAGACTTAATAGTTCCAAATCGGTTTTTATGAAAAAAACCCTTATGTCTAGTAAAGAAAGAGCTAAAAGTAATTAGACATAAAATACTCTGAAGAGTTTAACTTTGGTTTATAAACACAGTACAAGAAAGTGAGAAACAAAACAATTTAATTAGCAACTCACAAGAGATTTATAATTGCTGATTTTTTTTTTTTTAAATAGAAATTAAGTACTGTTCTGGAACAATCTTTAAATTTCTCCTCTATCACAGATAACCTGAAATGGGCACATTAATGTGGGACCCTGATATCATTTATGCTCTAGCAAGGGTCAACCATGCCAATCCTTTGTGACTGTTCATGGATTAAAACGACCTTGCAAATCCTCCCATTTCTTTTGAAGTTAGAGTGTGGGGTACACTTTAGAAGACAAAGAAGACTGGAAAAGCAAGAAAAATGCATTTTAAAATGATATAGAAGTAAGTGTAGAAAATTAGACAGTATCGTTGTCTAGATTTTCCCACATTGTTCAATATTAGAGATTGAAGAAGAACTAAGAGGTCAAATTTAGGCAGCCTGATTGTACTCGGGGATCATCAAACATCCTGTTTAGTGTCTTCATAAAGTATCATCAATCACTTTTCAGAAGAACCTAGTGTCTATGTTCGCTGGCTAGGCTCCAGAGTCCAGCCACCTTTAAAACCCTTCAAAAATGCCTCAGGTTCAAGGAAATTATATATTAATTTCTGCATGAAACATAATTCAAAGTTTGTGTTTCATAGCCCTGCCTGCCTTTACAAATTTTCATGAATTTTAAATAGTCCTTATTCTTTTAGAATGCTTTCTATTCCACTTAAACATTAACTCAAAGTGAGATGCAGAAAGGCAAACAATTTTTAAATTAATAGCCAGATATGTCATTACATTTTCAGCCACTATCCTTTAAAGATATTTCAGAGCATAATTTTTAAAAGACCATCTATAAGATTTTTAAAAACTCTTAAAATCGCAAGAAACACTCTTTCGTATGCATCAAAATGTGCCTAAATGTTCAAATATTATGTAAACAAATTTTTTTTTCCCAAAACTATGCAGAAGACTTAATGAGTCCAAATAAAATATAAAATATAAAACTCAGTTGCCACGTCAGCCTTCTGGTGGCCGACGGCTCAGTAACTTCGGTGGAATGTTATGGTCTGATCACGAATGTTCGTTGCTCGAAATATTCTGTACAGTCGGAGTTGTATCCAGCCCCAGCAAAGTTCCAAGATATGACTGGTCTCTAGGATCCAGCATTTGCTCAGGCCTCACAGGATGAACAATATTTGCAGGCTGTGGAGTCAGGGTGTATTTCTCGAGGAAGGAGAGCTCCGTATCTCGCTGATAATCCGGCTGCTCGGGCGGCGGGGGGAGGATGCCGTGGGACTGAGCGCTGTGCTGCACCAGCTCTGCCTGGGGGTCTGGCATGGGGACGGGGACCAGGGTCACAGGCACACACACTTCTGGGGATACATTCTGCAGCAAAGTTTTGGCTTCTGATTGATATGCTTTGGACTGTTCCACGTACTGCTTAGCCTCACTTTGGTACACTTTGTCATCAGAGGTGTACTGCACTGGTAAGGAGACTAGCTTTTCCTCTGGAGAAGATGCCAGTGCCTCTTCTGCAGCCTTGGCTCCATGAACGTGATCAATATGATACTTGAGCTTGTCTTTTCGTTTAAATGTTGCATTGCAGTGTTGGCAGTTAAAAGGTCGAGCATCTGAATGAATAACCATGTGTTTTGTTAAGGTCTTCTTAATTCTGAAAGACTGATTACAGATCTGACATTTGTAGGGCTTCTCACCTGAAAAGACAGCGAAGTAACCATTAGTGATTCTGAGTCATATCAAATCACACAGAAATGTACAAGTACCTTTCATGGATTACAGCATCAAGACCTACTGTATAACAATTTTACTGAAAACAAACTGGAATTTTAGCATCTATTCTGGAATCAAGAGACTTATCAGGAATTTGTTTAGAAGTTATATTGGCATATTCTTCTCCTTAAATACAATTCTCTCAATACTCTGGATTTATGTTAGAATACAAACCAAATTTAAAAGAACAGTCTTTTAAGTGCTATAATACTGGGATTGAATAAATTTAGTTTGTACATCTATACATTTCAAAAGATAATTTTCTTAAATACAAGGTAGGAAAAACAAAGTCAAACAGAAAGAACATAACCATTTCCAAAGGGAGCTCACTCCTTGTTTAGATTACCATTTGAAATACAGTAATCTCTGGAGCACAGAAATTTTTAGAAGGTCTGGGTAAATTTGGCAAGAACACACATACCAGAGAACTAAAGGAGGAGGTGCAAAAAGTGTCCCACAAACCTGAGCTGAGATTATCAGTATTCCAGCTAAACAACCATAAAGCAGTATTCAGGAATGACCAATACATGAGAATGAATAAAATCTTGCTGCTTTCTCCTACTCTTGTCCTGCATGCTCAACAACCATAATGAATAAAATAACTGAATCAATATTGATACATTAAAATACATTCCTACGTGTTTTGAGGTTTAGTTGGGATTTATTTTCTTTTTACCTGAATGTGTCCTAAAATGCATTTCCAAACTTGATTTCCCTTTAAAAACTTTCTTACAGACTTCACACTGGTGAAATGTTGCTTTATATCTTTAAAGAAAAAAAGACATTTCATGTTAATTTTTTTGTAACCAACTAACAGTAATGTCCACAGTCCTTTCTGAAATCTTTAACTGCAAAATACCTAAATACCAAACTTTACAAATTTCCTCACTTCTGTTCCTATTTCCTGGCATCTACATACTAATAAGGTCAATTAGATTCTTTTCAATGTTCAATTTTATTCTCTGTCAGGATGGCACTTATGTATTCAAAGAACAAAAGCCACTAAAACTTTTCTTTTTTTTTAACCCCAACAATCTCCTTAAGTAACATTTTTCTGCCCAACATCCACAAGAAGCTTTTACTTTGACAGAATCAGGCCATAAATAAGGTTCTAGGAATGGGAGAATTTCTAGGTAGGCTACTGCCTACCAAGGGAAAAAAAATAGAATAAGCAATGTACTGTACTTTTAAGTCAGACACATCTTTAATGGCTTCTACACAACACTAATGAGTACTAACAGCCAAAACACATCATTTGAAAAACAACCAGAGCTGTTTATTTCAAATCTCTGAGAGGTTTATTTTTAGAACTCAGGAATTTAAAAACCCTATTGCATTTTCAAGTTAGAGACACAACTTGGCTTTCAAAGATTTTCCCTCCTTTCAGAGCCACTAATCTGTTGCCAGCTTCTAAAATACCTTAAATGTGAGATAATTATCCCAGTGCTTGCTTACATGATTACTAATAATTCAGTTTTAACTAGTCTGCAATGAGAATATTACAGCAAACCATCAATTAAGAACAACACCGAGGTAGATAATTGACAAATTAAAATCTGATACATTTTTATGCTTTTATTTACTTAATTGTGCTATAAAGGAAATATCTAGCTTAAATTGTGGAGGTGATTTCCTGTCATCCCCTTAAAACTGAATATCTCTATGAAGCCTGAGGTACAGGCATGACAAACATACAGATTAGCAGAATTCTGCTTACACATGCAAGTCCCACCAAAATCAGTTATAGTACAGAAGTATTTATGCAGTTGTAAAAACCCCAAACTTACTTCTGCCAAACTTTTTCTCCTAGATGAACACTTTTATAATGAACAGTAAGGTGATCTCGACGGCCAAAACATTTTCCACACTCCTCACACTGATGTGCTTTTTCACCTACAAGGGCAAAATTCAGGAAATTTTGGTTAAATCTTTTTGGAACTTATTAAATGTCTATGACCTATAATCATGTTCCCAAAGTTTCAATCAAGCTCTTCCACACCTCATTTGGAAAAGGATTCTCTCTTATTAAAGAAGGAAACTTAGGCAGCATGGGGGTTCTATCAGAGTAAGGATTTTATCACTTCTTATACAGGACTAGTCCCTATCATTCCTACAAAGAACTTTGTGTTCCAAGTCAAGAGACACCTCCCCAAACATTCACTGCATGGGAGGTATAAGTGATTGACTTGGAATGTACTCTCTTCATTACAACCTGAAATGTGGTACCTTCAATAATTCAGCTGTTTTAAAGAGAAGCTTATTGAAACACAACAATTATTTTCAGCTACTAATTTGTATAATTGAAAAATACACTTC
Source organism: Aegithalos caudatus (assembly GCA_013389925.1). Taxonomy (NCBI): domain Eukaryota; kingdom Metazoa; phylum Chordata; class Aves; order Passeriformes; family Aegithalidae; genus Aegithalos; species Aegithalos caudatus. Next base: position 110,263 of record WEIU01013433.1, read on the forward strand.
AGTAGTTATAATTTTAATCATCCTGATGGACATAGTTACCTTTTTCTTTTATGCTGCTGTTTAAAAGTATCTTGATGCTTTTTTAGTCATCTTGAGATCCTCCACAAAGTGGCAGAGTATTTCTTCTCATGTAAATAGGGGTGTGGACAGTCAAAGAATGTAACTTTCTAGAGGGGGAAAAGCAAATAGAGCAGAAAAGAGGATTTTTTTTTTTTTTTTTTTTTTTTTTAAGAATTAATTTGCCAAATAAATGNTTTTTTTGGTACTTGAAGTTTTCAAAGATTTCTTTATTTCATAGCAGACATGATTTCAAACACCAGGAAAGAAGCTGTCTTTCACATGAAGACTAGGAAGTTTAGACTCTGATCACTTTCATACTTCCATGCTGCCTAGAAAGCATTTTGCCTCCTAGAAAGTTACATTTCCTCTAGATCCTGTTGTGAAAAAGTCACTGATGAATCTTTGCTCTTCCTATACATTTGATAACTTTCTGCTGAGGGCAACTGATTTTTTTTCTTCCTCCTGATCATCCCCATCTGTTCATAGGGCTGTTTCCCTCAGCCTTGCTTCCTTCCCTCAAGAAAGACTTCATAAACACCTCTCTGATGTCCTTACATTGAAGTGATCAGTGTACAAACTTTGACAGAGACTCTGACAGCTTCTTCTGTGTTGTGGCAATAATGTTTCACACAATTGCTATTAAAAAAAAGAAATCTGAAATCATTAAAAAATCCTCCTTTTTCACTTTTGCTTTTTGTTTTCGTGATTGTTAAAGCAATTCATTGTTACATGTTTTTGACTGTCCCTCAGCTTTCTATGGTATCATGGAGGAAACATTTGGCTCTTTAAGCTTTTAAAACATGTAAGATTAACACTACTTCAGTAGCTTTTAAAAGAGTGGCAGGAACTTTTATCAGGCCTAAAACATTGCATGTACTGAAAAAAGAAATCAGTAATTAAGTTTTTATTTGGTTTTATTTCAAAATAGTAATTTTGAAGACAGTTTCCAAAGAAAATACCTACCTGAATGTATTTTTTTGTGTTTTGTCAGATGGTCATGCCGAATAAACGTTTTCCCGCATTCTTCACATTCGTATCTCTTGTCATCGTGATGCACTCTTAGATGAAGTCTGCATATTTAGTCATAAACATGACCACAAAATACAGTTTTGTTAACATAATCTGTACTGCTAATTCAATGCAAAATAGCAGAAAATGCAGTCTTTAATGCTTCACATAAGTATCAGGAATTAACTTGCAGCTGAAATTCACCTGAATTGTTCTTAGAAAGCAAGAGAGAACGGAGCTGAACTCTCTTATGTGAAATTAATTTAGTGGGATATTTTAGTCCTCTGTTTATTTTCTCTTTGAATAACAAAAACACAGAAGTTTTACATGTGCAAAAAAACTCAACTTTGAGAAAAGATTTGTAGGGGGTTTGTTTCTGTTTAAGCCACTAATGTGTTGCAAATTAAATGAATTCTCAGACTAGTAATATATTTTTAATACTGAAAGATGTTTAGAACACTTACTAATGCTCTCAGAGGTGGAGTACATCAAATACATAAGCTACAAAGAATTATGTCAATAAATTGGATGTATATATATGTCACCAAATAAGCAAAACAGTTTAGCAGCTTGTTTAATAAAAATCTTTACCTGTAAGAGCTTCCATGACGAAAACTCTGCCCACAAATACTGCAAAGATGAGGCTTCTCTCCACTGTGAATTCTCAGATGTTCTTTCAAAGTTGTTCTGTTTAACAAAGCCAGTAAAATTTAATTTTAAGCAATGTCCCTGCCACTTTAGAGTGAAGCAAACTATCATTTTCCCAATTTCTTTTACTGTGAGGGATCACAATATATCCAAATCACTGTGTAAATTCAGATATACACACTGACACATTCAAAGACAGTCTGGCACCCTATTTACTGAACCGACTGGGGTCTAGAAACCGTATCAGGAAAGAAATAAAACACTGTGCCAACATAAATTTGGAGAACATACATTAAAGAAAACATCTTTCCCCAAAAAATTGCAAGATGTTTTTGCACAACAGAGAAACTTAAGTTTCTTAACAGTAAAAAACTTAATTGAAATGAATGAGAGGTAAGACTTTCCTAATATATTTGCACTTCATAATTAATTACCTACAGCTGTCACCTTTAATTTTAGAGGTGATGAGAAAATCCCAGGCTACCTGTGGCTCTGACACTACCTTTCAATACACTGATGCTCTGCAATGGTCACATTTGTGTCACAAACTCCAAGCACATTCAACAGCATCCCAAGTCAGCTGAACACTGCTGTGCTCTGCTGAAGCTGCAGCAGTCAGCCAAGTCCTTACCGTTCCCTGACGGATTTGCCACAGATGAAACACGTCCATTTCCTCTTTCCCCCATGAGTACATTCTATGTGGCGTTTCAGATTCCCTGTGTCATTGAACTGCCGGCCACAAATGTCACAAGGAAAAGGCCCTACAGGGAGACAGACACACAGCAGGATTGACTAAACAACAAGCTAAACTAAACAAGCCCAGACTGGTAACTTTTGAAAAGCCTCATCAAGTTTTGTCTAACAAATTATTTATCTTTGGTACAGTCAGCATACTTTACATAGATTTTGTGAGCTTTCTGCTAAGTTACTTCTAAGATCTGGCATTTTGTCAAATTTCCTTGCTGTAAAGCAAAAATTTAGAATTCATTGTCAAAAGCAATTAAGCCCACTTGGACCACCTGAAATGAAAAATTCTTATCACCCATCTAGCTCCTACCCAGCAGAAATAATCAGTAGTATAAAAAAGTCTGAAGAATGCTTCAGGAGGAAAAGAAAAGGTCTTTTGAAAATTTTAGGAAGAATCTGACTCCCTAGCTGAGAATCAATTTTGTGAAAAAAAGTTTCAAACCACACTAACCTTAATTCTTCCTCCTCCCCAAAATACTGACTTTCTTGGGTACAAGGGAATGCTTCAAAAAGACAGCTGAACACAAAGGTAAAAACCCAACCAACAAAAACCCCTCCAACAACACTCCCCCAAAAGTGGAAGGGAGGTGGGGGAGAAACCAGACTGACCAGGACATGAAATGGTGGGGGAATGTTTACTTTAAATCTAGTGTTTACATGTCAGAAGGAGATTTCTATACCGAGATGGAATTTTTCTTGATGTTTCAGTCTTGCGAAGCGGGATTTGAAATGCTCTTCACAGTAGGTACATTTGAAGGGTTTATCCTGAGAGTGAAGGATCATATGCTCTTCTAAGTGAGGTCTTCGAGTGAAAGATTTCTTACAAATCTGAAATGGTAACATACTTTGTCAAAGATACATCAGCCATAACCAGATTCTTTTCCTATTCATAAACTCCTAACAGTTTATTTCATCTGCTCTCTGCACCAATGTAAGATTAAACACATATTCTTCAAAATCTACTCTATGCCAGTACATAAAACCTTGCAGTCCACATCAAAACCAACCTGTGCTCTACACAAACCATAGTGGACTGTCCTGTATAGATTAGGATGCAGATCCATGGCAGCCTAAATTAACTACTGGGAACTCCTGCATGCAGTTATATGTTCCTCCCCAGTCCTTCTTTCTTCTGACTCCAGCACTTCCCAGACTCACTTCCTAGGGTGTTTCAACACAGTAACTCAGCAGAAAATAACCCAATGGAAAAAAGCAAATAGCTTTGGCTTGGTTTTGGATGCTGAAACAGCTTAGTTGGACTGTGGTAAAAATTGTAGTATAGGCTACTGTAGAACCAGAGTCATACCTCTTCCTCTGTTTCCACTGAGAAATTCTCTGACAGTAGATATTAAAGAGAAAATGCCAATACCAACAAAGAAATATAACTCAAAATACATTTTAGGACCATCACAAGCCTAACATTACGTGTGCCTTTTAGTACTGCTTTCAGATTAACCAAAACCTAAATGTTCAGGAACTATTAGTAGTGATTTAAGTAAGCATGCAGTACAATTACAGAACTGAATCACAGCTCAAATTTAGGCATTTAAACCAGGTATTACAATTTATCACCAGGGTCCTACACTTCAACATAAACCAAGAGAGTGCTCACATTTTCCCTGTGAGACTCCTGCTTTTGTTTATGAGCGCTCAACTGAGCACTACAACTCCCACACATTAACTCCTGCAATCTGCTTCTCAGAGCACACATGTATAAGGAAATCAAAACCAGCAGCTTTATTTGTTCAAAACCTCATTAATGTTAAATATAGGTGTAATAAATATAGGTGTAAGCAAATCCCATATTTGTACAAAGTATAACAGCCCTCTTGTTTTTCCTTACTTTTAGTTAACTATTGTTTATGTAAATTTGCTCGTATTTCTCAAGGATTAAAGTACAGTCAGCAAATCCTTTTGTTCACAAACAGATTACAGCATAAACCAATAAACTCAGAGAATCCTGCAGCCTACATTTGTGGTACCTTTGACCTAAGAACATACCTCACAAACTGAAAACAGTCACAGCACAGCACCCAAGGGTCCTGTTCAATGTCCAACTGTTGTAAAAGTTGGAATTCTAGCTGCTTTTAATTCAAATCCATTTTCAATGCACATTAGCTGTAGAGGAGCAGCAGCTCACTTTAAAAATTTCTACTTACACTTTTCAATTAAAAAAAAACCAAACCACAAACCAGGAAGTGGAGTTTATCAAATCACTCATCTGGTAACAGGCTTTCCCCAGTACTAATGCCAACAATGTTGCATAATTGATTCCCACCATTAAAATGTTTCTTATCTAGTAACAAACAGAATCTGTAACACATTCACACCATACAACTTCACCTGGAAGATAACAGCCTTTGATGAACCATGTAATAACCCTGAACCATGATCCCACCCTGAACCATGATCCCACGTGCACAATGAAGAATACAAATTCCTACAGCTGGTATCTCCCAACTTCCTACTGTATGTTTACAAGTGAAAGTTCCCAAATAAAGCAAGTTAGTAATTCTGTTACAGCCCCTAATATTACAGTCATACACCAGCTTGCATAAACAAAACACCCACAAATCAAAAAGGAAACCAATTCCCTTAAAAAAATAACAACAACAAAACCTCACACCTGAAACCTTAAAACGTTATTTGGCAGCATATACACAGAGAATGGAAATTCTACAAACTCCTTTTTAGAGCAGATGTAGTTTCACACATATGCCTCTTCCAGGGAAAATCAAGGAAATTATGGTGTGGTTTTACAACCAGAGATAAATTTAGCACAAATTTATAACTCTGCTGACATGCATATGCAGCTACATGAGAAAGTGTTCCATATTTAGCATGTATTTTCCTCACAACTGAGAAACCCTTCCTATAACAGTATACTTTATGGTCAGTGCTTGATGTGTGTAATTAACAGGAGAGCAAATACTATTTCTAAAGCATTCATAGTACCCAAGTCTAATAATCTGATGTATTTGAAGAAATACTGCCTCTAACTATTTTAGAATTCAAATTGGGATTATTCATCCAATCATAGGCTGTACACATAGACGAAGTCCAGTCCTTAAATCAGCAAATAGAGGAAAATGTATCACTTAGAGGAAAAGCATACCTTAGAAAGCTTTCTGATATTTCACAGAAACACATACCAGATTTTCAGTGAAGTTCACAGAAAGTAAACTCTGTATGAAAACCCCAAAAGTACTGAAGGATTACTTACATCACATTTCCAACCCTCACTCTTTGTCTTCTTGATAGAAAGAAATTCTTGTACATTCTCTGGATGAAACCTAGGAGAAAGACAGGAGCTGAAAGTAGTCAGAGCTTTCCAAGGTGAAGATAATCCAAACACTAAATATCTATTTCTAAGCTTTGTATGTCATAGAAGTTGATCACCACAGTGGCAGAACAGACCACTGATGCTGCAACAATTCTAATGACACAAGTAACTGGAAAGCAGTGCTGACTATGGACTCCTGTAGAATCTCACACATCATTTGACAAGACAGAAGGCAGTTTCAACTTCTGGATATTTACAAAGGAAAAAAGCAGTATGTAAATAATAAGACTTTATAATTAGACCTGTCATAAATTGTTTATCTAGAAGAATCTGCACAGAAATGCTTTAGACTTCTATTATCATCAACAGTAAAGCACTGACATCTAAAACTAAAGAAGGTATGTCACTCTGCCTTCAAAGTAAAAGCAGTACAGGTAATTTTTAAATCTGATGTGTTCTGACTGCTAGCTCATCTGAAAGATCCTAAAATTTATAATAAAAACTTCTGGCAGAACCCCCACAGAAGCACTACTGCTATTTCTTACAGTAGGCTAGGTGATACCACTAATCCCCATGCCCTTTGAAAAGGCAGTTATTTGAAGAAATAGTTATAAAAATAATGCAGAATATGCTGTGCTAATATATTTATTTATCTTCACTTTTTAAATTTAAAAAAATGCTTCTTCAGCAACGCCAGACACATTACATCATACTTGCCTCTTCACGTGCTTGGCCAAGGTCTTTTTGCTTGCATGCAGCTTATTGCAGTAGGGACACTTGTGCTCCTTCTTATGGAAGTCAGTGTCACTGGAGTGTTTCTTTCTGTGCACGGTCAGGTTGGACTTGGTTGAGTAGCGCTGGTGACAAATATCACATTCAAAAGGCTTCTCACCCGTGTGGACACGTGTGTGACTCTCATATTTGCCTGGACAACAAAGTCACATCTGTTAGCAGGAACTCTAACAGGTATCACTGCAATAGGCACTTGGGGTTTGGTCTATAACCTCTCTCACACTTACTCAACCTCTGGGTACCCTCCACATCCATCTAAGGATTCCTACTGGCTTACACCACTGAGAACTACCCAGTGCTCACCTGTGTGTTTGATCCAAGGTCCCTCCAAACACTTCCATCTTCCTGTAAGTCTGTGCAAGGGTTACAAGTCACTCTTGTTCAAACCCACAGCACAGTCTCTTCTTAAATACTGCAGGTTACAGCCCAATTCTTTCACTACACTGAACATGAGTACCTTTGTAGAATGGGGAACAGCCTCATAACAAACTGGTAATCTTAAGGTATTTTCATTTAGCAGAACACTCAGGGAATGATACAAACTCTTGCACGTTATCTGTATTTGGGACCCAACATATTACCAGAAACAAAAATGGTACTCCCTCATTTCTTTCACACAGCTTGTATTCCCTCTTCTGTTTGCCAGTTTTTTTCTGAGGACAAAATTCTGTCCTGTGAATAAATCTACCTCAAGTCAATAGCAGCCTTTCTGCTTTGTACTAGATTTTACTTTTTTCCCTGTAGAACACACATGCATGCTGCTGCATAGTAAATTCATGAGCTTCTGCAGCTCATAAATTTAACATGTAAGTCAATTGCCAATTTTAATACAAGCTGATAAAGAAATGCTTTACGTATCGCTTGTTTTAATGCATGCTTGTCAAGGATTTTTTGAGCACAGAACTAGAATTCTAAGTTACGAAAGTGCAAAGAGAAAAAGGCTTCCAATGTGTGCAGAATCAAAATGTACCATTCCAACCCTAAATACTCACAGGCCATTTATTTCTGCACAGTAGCTGTGCTTTTACACACTGTGCTAACAACCAGAATGCAGAGCAGTGGAAGAGAAATAAATGTCATATTTGCAGATTTTTAAAATAACGTGCTCAGGTAATTTATTGAAACTATTTAGCACCACAGACATAACAACTTAATACACTTCAAGGAAATAGCAGCGCACTGGATCAGTGAGATGATCCATAAATTCTTATATTCACTCTTCAGGACAGAGAAAAACCTCGGTTTATTTCCCACACAAACAGCAGCGCCACGAACGAGATCAACCTAACTCGCTCTTACCTATTCGATCAAACTTTTTGTCACACTTGGGACACTGCAGTAGTTTCTTGCTACTGCTTTGAATGATGACTGGAGCTAAGCCTTCAGAAATATTCCCCATTGAGTCAGCTGCCTCCGAACCCTCTTCGGCATCGTTCTGTTCCTTCTCGCTTTGTTCTTCAGATTCCGAATCTTCACCCGACATTTCCTCTTCCTGCCCGTCTTCATCCGCATTGCACTCACTTTCAGTGTCTTCAAATTCACTTCTCTCAGATGTTTCCTTGTCAGAACTGACCTTCTCCACATTGCTGTCAGAGGCATCGCCGCTGTCATTGTCACTAATGTCGAATTTAGCCGGACATTTACGGCTTCTCGTGGAGCGTCTGGTGGAAAAGCTGGCCTTCTCAACCATTTTTAACCCATGCTTTCGTTCCAGGGAAAGGGGTCGGTGGGCTTTAGCCAAATGATTTTCTAAGGACTTCTTGTAACAGAAACTTCGACCACAAAAAGTGCACTGATGACTATTTAATAGTTTACCTGTCAGTTCGCTGAGTGTTTCTACTGGTGTAGGTGCATCAGTTACCACATCAGTCTGTACACTGGAAACACTTTCGTTATTTAGTAACTTCACCGCATCTATGATATCTAAAAATTTTGCTGCTTCCAGCACTAATGGGATTTCATTTTTATACACAAAAAACTCAGAAGTGTAAAGAAACTCAAGCAGATGTTGAAAGACGGAATGAGTTACATGATCTAACGTGACAACATCGGTGCTTGGATTTTTGCTCAAACAGGCATGAAAGTAACTACTCCCAACAGCCACAACAACTTTGTGAGCACTAAATTCTTTTCCTTCTACAATTATGAGTAAATCACAAAATGATGGATGTTTCTGTCTATCGTCATTTAAGTATTTAAGTAGATTTTTGTTATATTGCAACGAGCTTAGGAGCTTTCTTTGATCTGGAGACGGTGAAAGTCCTTGTGAAGATTCGAGCTGATCTGCAGGAGCTATTTCTGCAGACTTGGAGACAATTTCTTGTGCACAGTCCACTACAAGAATCTGTTCTGAAGTATCCTTCTCATGGCCAAGATGAACCTTTTCATTTAGACTTGCAGCGAGCCGTCTCCTTTTCTTCATTGCAAAAGTGCAACTTCAGGATCAGGAGCTTCATAGGTGATTAGCAAAGAATTCCCGTGAAGACTTGGTTTTGCTCCGGACCTTAAGAAAATACACAACAGTAATTTCATTCTCTGCAAAAGAATTACGATAAAAATTACTCTTGGCACTTAAACATTACTTCAATTTTTAATAACGCTTTCTATATTTCACCGTTAGTTTTATGTATTTGTGTAACTGAGGCTTTTATTAAATCACTAAAAGCTCTTTGCGTTGCAGACCACGGCATAACCTGCTGCGAGCCAGTGAGCAGCCACTGCCTATTATTAGCTCTAAGGCGACGGCCGGGCTGGCTTCGCTCGGCTCCCGGCCGCATTTAGCCCGCGCCCCGCTCCCGGACGGGCGAGCATTGCTGTTGTTATTATTATTACACCGAAGCTCGTTCTCTTTCCGTTTCACCCCAACGGAGCAAAGCCACCCCGGCTGCTCCTCG
>WEIU01013433.1:128244-145354 GCA_013389925.1 Aegithalos caudatus
ACCAAACTTGATATCCAGGAAAATGGAAAGCACTGCATGAAGTTCAACACATGCAAAGATCTCAGCTTGCCCACTCACAAAAATTAAGATGCAGTTCAGCAACAAACCAGCTGGTGATTTGAAGGGCTCTCTAGACACTTGAAGAATCTAAGTCAACTACAGTAGTAATGTCTCCTCCTTCCTTCCCCCTTTCACATCCAACATGATGCTTAGAGGTCAAACTGTGCCCCCTCCATCCAGGGCATGTTTTCCTTTCCCTGGCATTGGAACATGGTGACATCACATACGTCATCATCACTGAGGTCAGCATCACCACCAGTGCTTGGAGTAGGTGTGAGATAATCAAAATCAGCACAAGTTTGGAAGCCAGAATATTTCATTTTGCCTTGTGAACAACGTAATTCGAACTGACAAACTTTCAGGATTTAGTTCAGTACAAAACTGCAGCCTTTGAGAAAGGCATTGGCATTAAGATGAATGCTGTCTTACCCAATCTTAGCAGAAACTTGAAATCCCTTTGGGGCACCTACCGCTGCTTATTGTTCCCATAATATTATCTAATACTTTAACACAGAGGCCAAGATTTCCAAGAGGAATTTAGTGCTTGCCACGATCCTCACCGAGACACTTCAGAGATGCCTACAGGGAAATTTTGCTCTGTGCTTTCTGGAAGTCACATCCTTCAACTGAAAACCTGCAAATCCAGGAGATCCAAATCGTCAGATGCTTTTTAAAACCTTGTCACACTCAATATACAATGACTGAATACAGAAGAGGGGAAAAAAATTATAAGGGATATTAGAGATCATGAAAAAATGAAAAAACTTCTGTATTTGCCTGTTACAAAAGTTACTTTTTGAGTATTATGGTGTTTTGCATTGCAAATTTAACTACCTCAAAATGATCTATCACTGCAAGTACAGTGAAGAAAACCAGGGAAAGAATTAGTTTTGTGTCCCTCAGCCCAGTGTTTGGCTGTGAAACTGTGTTGTCACTTTTCTCTGTTTGCAAAGACCAAAATGCAAACAACAGTTTTAGAAGCATCTCCTCTTTTCCAGCCTCTCCATATCGCTGTAGTCATCATCCTGCCCTGTCCCCAGGACAGTTGCAGTGTTTTGCAGTGATTACCAGAAGTAAAATGTTTACATGCAAAGTGTATGTTAAAATCAAGTATATTTGGTTACTAATCCTGCCTTCCTGAGTCTTGTTCTTTCTCTTCCTCTGCACTGTTGCCTGCTGGAATTGTTGGGTCTGAATTCCTTCCAAAACCACTTTGTATTGATCACATGAAATCATGCTACAAACCTTCTTCATGTAAATCTTCTCCAAATACCTTTGAAACTGTGGCTGAACTATACAACTATGTCCCCTGTAACAGATGGGATTTTCAATTTAATTCCAATACTTTTATGTTTAGGTCTTTCTGGTTTGTAGTACGAGTTACCTCTGAAGGAAATTAAGAAAGAGAATTAGAAGAGGATTTGTAAGACTGTTAACACGTCTAGTCTGCAGAAGTGAAAAGCATAGAGGGAAAAATAAATGTACAACCCATTTAGAACTTAAAATATCAGTGCTTTTGTAAAAACACAATTTGCCTCATTTTCTCAAGCACTCCTATAACCTTAGCACTCACAGGAAGCTTATTGGTACAGACAGAAACTTCCTGATTAGACGGTTCATTAGCAGCAAGGCACAGAACACTAATTGCCAATTTTCATCTGCATTGACAAGGCCTGACCTAGCCAATTCATCTGATTGAAATTGCTTCCCTGGTGATGCCTCTTGCTTCCCTGCTTCCTGATCCCAGCTTCCCAGCCACACACAATATGATAAAAACATGTTATTTCACAAAAAATCATCAAAGATAAGAATAAGTAAATCACACATTTTGGACTTCTGCAGGTCCCAGGGGAATCCTGTCCTACCTTGCACAGCCACTTTGTTTTGCCTGCCTATGTGTAAAATACTCAGGTGAGACTTCATGTGAAAACCAAAACAGCTTTTATTGCTTCCACTATTTCTATCACATCCAAAATTAGATCTATCTGAGCAAATCAGCTTGATGCTCCTGTAATCTTTGGTTAAATTTGTATTTTAGGTTGGCACATAGAAATCCCTCATTACTCAGTAAGAAAGTGGCTACTATGGGAATCAAAATGGTAGTCATAATTTCAAAGAATGTATTACATTTAAGAAAGCAATATTCTTGGAAAGTCTTGCAAAATAATTTTATATTTTCAGATAAAGCCCTTCATTTTCATAAAAACATTAGTAATCTGAAAATAGGCAGAGCTAACAGGTCATGCTCTGGTGCTTTACTCTGGCTGAGACAGACATAAAAGGAGTAAAGAAGAGTTCAAAACACCAACTATTTATACACCCTACTAAAAAGGAAAAGAAAGCTCAAAAGAAGTAACATTTATAGACTAAGAAGTTAAAATACAGTCATCAAATATTTGTCTCTGGAAAAGTATGGGCCAAAGGAGATTCCAGTTCTATATTGCCAAGGACTTTTGTGGGTGGTTAACATTGCAAGTGTTGCAGGAAATCAATGCAGAGTTGTTCTTGTTGCAAGGAACCTACTTAAAATGCAAATAGATCTGCTGTGGTTTTGTTAATGAGGTAAGCAACTCCCTCTTACAATACAATTCTATCTACAAGACCTTTCAACCATCCCTTATTCACATTGGTTTATCCATTGCCTTGGTTTGTTGACTCATAATTATCCAAAGTGCAACAAGCTGAAGAAAAAAATATCTATCAGTTGTTTAATGAAGAGATACACAAAGTACCATAAACAGGAAGATGATCTGGATGACTTGGTCAGGTCCATTGTTCCAGGAAACTCCATCATCCTCAGTTTTCAATAACTACTTCAGAAGGTATTTTAATGCCCAAACTAGGATGTCAGACCAGAGGGACTACATGCTTGAATGCTCCATAGTTTTTTATAAATGAAGCTCTCCCACTGATGAACTGGGAACACCAGTGAAATTTAGAATCCTGATTTCATCCTGGATGAAATTCAGCAAGAACTGAAGAGAAGATGTACACAAGAAGCACCACTGAATACAAGTAAGAAAATGAAAGACCTTAGTGAAAAACAGGGACTATTTTATAAATAGAGGCTTTCTGCATTAGGTATGCAGAATGGGGGGCTGAGCTAATATAGGCTGGAGCTTGTGCAGGAAATCTAATGCTATAGCAAATCTCTGTATTCAGAGAATTGCAGGAATATATGGTGGGAAGGGTCCACCTGCTCAAAGCACATCTGCTTTGAGCAGGTTGCAAAGGGCCCCTGTCCAGCTGAGTTCTGTGTATCCAAAACCTCACTAGGGCAAATGTTATCTTTAGCTCAGTCACGCTTCCACTCTTCCATGAAATCACCCACCTGTTCCTGACTATTAGCAGTGCCTTACTTGCCAGTGAACAAAGGGATTTTTAATAAAAGCTTCAGGTTAGTCAGCATCAGGCATTTTGTAAACTCACATCTTCCTCTTGCAAGATAATTTGACACTTTACATGAATTACTTAACTATTCTACTTTCTGTTCATTTTGGAGTTTACATTTAAACTACCAAAACATTGGAAAATAAGTGCCAATTACTTAGGAAAATCACCTGTAAATATATTTGACCTAGAAGGCAGAGGATGGCATCAATAAAAACTGCACTTTAAATTGGAGTAACACTAAACAGTCAGAAAACATGCCTAGCAGTGAGAAGCAGAAGATACACAATTAATTAGTACTGCTGTCATCTAAAAATTGAAAACGCTGGTTATATCAGGAAGTAAAAGATGTTAGATAATGAAATTAGTTGGACAGAGTTGCATAAAATGTTTTAGCAGAGATGACACTGACTAGTGTAGTCTGATACCACACCACTCTGTCATTATTGCACGGAAGCAATCAGAACAGAAAAGGCAGCACTTCAGTGAAAGCAAATGACAACACAAATCCCTTTTCCCTGAGAAAATGGCATAGCCTCTGACTTTTGTGACTGCAGAATCCCATCAAAGCTAAGCTGTACTGAGAAAGCATAGAAATTACATTTAGATGTTATGTTTCACTGTTTACAAATGATATGCATGCAGAAATTCAAACCTCCTCCTGTAGGCAACTTCAAGGAATTAGGGCAGTTATAAGTTGATTGATTTTATTCCCCATTAAATTCTGGGATATGAATAGCTCACAAAGAAGAAGAAACATTTGAAAAAAAGGCATTGGGAATTGCAGAGCTAAGTTTCAAACAGGTTGAAAAAAGCAGCTCTTTTGGTTATTCTGAAAGTGATTACATTTTAATAACTTTCAAAAGACCCAAGAGGTGTTCATATACTTGCTGTATATTTTGTAATCACCACCGAGTTCCACGGCAGAGTATTTAATTCCAATGTCAACATATGTGTTAATGCAACACATTTAAGTTCTCAGATTGGTGGCATATCCTCATGTCTGAGAACTGCTGTTTCTTTACCGTGCAGATTTTACAGGTGCCTGTGTATTTTTCAGAAAAATATCCAGATTTAATAGATGTGACTGTTTTCTTGAAGCACTTACCATATATTCCTCAGAATTGAAAACTTTGTATTTGATTCAGTTTGCGGTCTATCTTTCTGAATACTCACAGGATTTCTTTTTCAAATTGACTAGAATATGAGTCCAGAAAATACTGTTGTTCTAAGTAAGTTATATAGTGACAAATTTAAATAATAATAGTAATGCACTTAAAGCCTGCAATCAGCACTGAGCTAAACTGCATAATTTAGCCAGACAAAAGATTTCCCAGATGACAGTGGTATTTTCATGCTCACGTTGTAATGATTATATATCTTACTGCATAATTTCAAACAGAAATGAAGTAGACAGATGGCAAGGAGAAGAAAACATACAAACAACTACAAATGTAAACATAAAAGAAAGAGGATTACAAAAAGTGAAAGAGCTGAAAACTACAATTAGCCATTTAATTACATTTAAGTTGATAGTTATCTAAGTACTTTCCATTAGGATCCCTATTCATCATAATGTTCCTGGCCCATCACATTTGGCCAGGAAATCCAGCCTGGGTTGTTATCAGAGAGATCAGAGCTGGTGAGAGGAGTAGGGAGGCTCAGGGGAGTGGGAGGGTGGAGGCTTCCTGGGATGCAGATGATAGAGCTGCTTGAACTGCTGGTGCCAGGGAAGGGAGAGAGAGTCTGGAAAGGCATGCCACAAGGTCAGCAGTGGCTGAGTGCAGCTCCACATAAATGAGATGGGAAAGAAGGAGGAGCTTTGCTGCAGGAGAAATTTTAAAATTAATCAATTCACTGATTAATGAGTGATGTGAAAGTACCTACCTATTATAAACAGCTTTAGTGAATTCATGTTGGCATCAACAGTCTGCTCCCTACTCATCTGAGACCTTCAGCATATATTTGACTTTCAGCTTGTACTTTGTTAAGTGTACATACAAAATTAAACTCATTATCAAAGGCTTCCTGAACCAGGGATTAACATTCTGCTGAAGTGGGGAGGACAAACTCAATACAAATGTATTGAGTGTTACCTGTTTGACAGTAACATAACGCAGCAATGACCAAGCAGATTCTTCAGGTTGTTCCTGGGCTTGGGATTCTCACTGAGGCAAGGAGGTAAGTGCCAAGAGCCAAAGACCTGGAGAATTGGTAGAGGTGAAGGTGATGGAAAGAGGAGATTCACTGCCAAACAGGCAGCTTGCCTCTGTCTTGGCCTGAGACCCAGAATGGTGCTGTGGCACAGCTTCCCCACAGTGGGCACACAGACTGGGTGTGTGAGGTGCCTGAGGGCCAGAGCTTGTACTGGCTCATGGCATGAATTCAGCTCCTGGGGCTGCTGCTGTCTGCCCTCAGTTTCCCTTCTGCTAGAGCAGGACAAGGACTTTATCTGTGAGCAAAGCTGTGATCCATGGATGAGGCAGTGCACACACAGCGCTGGGCACAAAGAGCGCATTGCCTGTGCCGTGCAGGGCTGCCGTGGCAGATGGGGAAGGCTCCCTGAGTATGGGCAGGCTGATGGCACTGAATACCAGCTGTTTAACACCAGCCCTGGCTAAAACCAAATGAGTCCATGCCCTGCCACCATCCCCTCCTCTCATCGATCCTGCTGTGACACCTCCTGGTTCTGTAGGTGACTGGTTCCTCCATGAATAGTTCAGGATTATAACACAACCTAAAGCTCAAAGGTCCTGTGCCAGCTCCTAGGAGTGTGCTTTTTAATCACTCCGGTGTAAATAATACAAACAAAACAATAATACTGAGGAAGACAGCAGGCTTACATCTCACTAACTAAAAAGACTTAAGAATGTGGGTGTTTCATCTTTTCACCTCACGTGCTAACGGTGTAATATAACAGAAAAAAAAAAATCAGAAAGCAGAAAGTGTTTGTGAGCTGACTGTGCAAGCAAACGCCGAGTGTTTGCACTGTGGATTCGGAGTGTCGCGTAGCTGGGGCGAGGTGGGGGATCATGAATGAGCGATCAGGGTGGGCACTGCGGGCNNNNGGGCAGGGCAGGGCGCCCCCCTCCCCGCACCGCCGGGAAACACTCCGGTCCAGCTCCACACAGATCTGCACCAGGTTTGAAAAATCACTCCGACCCGCCGAAGTAAAACCTTAACAAGCCTTTTGAATCAAAATCTGCAGGTTTGCAGCGAGCGGGCTGATGAGGGGCAGGGGCAGAGATGGCTCGTAGGGGGCTGGCTGCTCCGGGGGTGCCCCCAGCTTCAGACAGGAGGAGAGAGCAGTGAGGATCAGCACCANATCAGCACCAGCCCTTTGGACAACACGCAACTCGGCAGAGGATGTCCTATCAACATGAATATGGCTCATTCAAGAATTAACTCTCTACTCATCTTCTACCTCAGTTTTTTGCTGCTCATCCATTTAAAAAGTAAGATTTGCACTTTTTCTTATTGTTCTGACATGTCCTCTGGGGAGATGGTTAGACATGCACTTCTAGCAGAAAGCTTGTGTTGTCAGAAGGCTTAAAAATTTTGATGGAGATGCCAAAAAAATTTGGTCCATGAAACTAAGTTGCATGAACTCGTTGCCTGATAGCTTTCCTGATCTCCATGCTTTTTTTTTTCTTCCTTTTTTTTTTAAATTTATTTAATAAGGAATGAAAGCATTTTGTTGCTTTGCATATTCAAGGTACAGCAGTAAACTATTTTGCTAAAACTATACTTATACTTTAAAGTCTGCTTTTGATACTACTCATTCAGTAAATCTAAACCTTTCTGATTGAAATCTAGACTAATTTATCCTCTGCTTAACTGATCATATTATGCTTTTTAGTAGTATTGCTTTATTATATGTACTTTTAAAACTACAGCCTCTAGAGAAAGCAGTTATTAAACAACTGTGATGTATTTGGTGTTGTAAAACATGTCCATTAAGAGGTAGCATGAAAGTCCAACTACTTTTACAGAGAAAAAAATGTTTCTCGGCAAACTTCCACATAAACAGAAGCGTGCAAAAGAGTGGAAGTCACAATGGGTTTCCTTGATAATTGTGTCAGATGGCTGAGAGTAAATACAAGCCAAGGAGGCTAAATGGCCTCAGCTGGTGAGGCTGCTCTGTGTGTATGGAAAGCAGCAGCTCTTGAACATGTTTAAAATGAAGATCTGTGGGATGTGTGCCTGAGGAGGCTGTTTGATTTGTGTCTGTTGCATGTGAATAGCAATAACACAAAGCTTTGAGCAGCTGCCATTAAACAAGAAGACTTGGCATTAGCGTGCAGTGTTGTGTAATCTGGGTCACCTTCTGTTGCTGCATCACTCAAATTGTTACTTGGACAGTTTACAGCACAACATAAATTAAAGACTAAAAAGCAAACAGATGCAGCTGAATCAACCAGCACTGAAAAAAATCCCACACTTGAAAATATAAGAAAAATACAGAATGACATAGAAATATCATTTTATGCTACTAATTTTCCTTTTGGAGCTGTATTGATGTGAATCAGGGAAGCCAAAGTGCTTTTTCTAAATTAACTCACAACAGGACATATTTTAAAAAAAAAAAAAAAAAAAAGGAGACTAGACCTTTAACTTTCACAAAGCAATTTTCAGGGTCTACATCCTGTAGGATGAGCAACCAGAAAGTCTCTAAGACAGAGTCTGCTATCTGAGTAAAGCAAGGTAATAGTAGTAGCATTAGTTAGGAAAATTTCATTTATCCATGAGGCAGGAAAATCAGAAGAAAATATAAAAGCTCTGGGAATGGGAATTAAAAGTTAAATTCTTATAAATTGAGAAGGTCACATTAAAAATATCATGTACAAAGAATGAAAACAAGAGAAAAGCCCCCAGGAATCAGTTTAAAGAAAGAAGATAAATACAAGTTTTGGCTTTCACCTCGGGTGAGCTTTGCTCAGTGCAGGATGCCAAAGGCGAGGAAAGTAATTGTATGTCATTTTATGCCTTTTCCTTAGCCCACTTAACTGGGATAACATCTCGGATGTGGCACAGGTTTTCTCTGGGTTATGGCCATATGGCCAGTCTCAAGCAAGGGGCTTTTCAGTCTTGGAGAACTTTCTCAGGTAGAACTGTGGCTGTTGCCACAGTGTGATACAAATTGATATTCCAGGATGGAGAAGCTGCATTGGGAACCAGAATCAGGCTCGGGACCAAATCTCTATCTGTCAGTGCTGTGTATTTAATGATCTTCATAGGTGTTTTCTCTTTAGAAAGTTTGTACCCCATCTGAAACTGCTAACAGCTTCTGTTAATAAAACCATAACTGTGAACAGATAAGACAGATATAGAAACAGAAGAATTGAATGCAATTACTTCCCTACTTAAAAATTAAAGCTGAGAAAGACCAAGACAGAAAAGCTGAGGATAAAATGGAACAGAGGTGATTGATGATATCTATAGAAGTTGCATCACTCATTATGTTTTAAAAATCAATTTACTGGATTTGTCTTCCCGCAAAGGATTCTAATCTTAGGTCCTGCTTAAAGGCAGAATGTTCCTTAAAACTATTTATTCTAAACAATTTGGAAAATAAAGAGTATTTAGAAGCCATGAACTCTGTATGCAAGCATTCAATACAAGTTGAGTTTATATGGCATTTTGTGAACATCATTTGTTTCTACAAATAATACCAAATGAACTACTCACAGAGAATTAATCTGGGGGTATCCAGAGATGCCCAGCTCTGTGTGAGGAGGGACCATGAATGTACAACAGGTGACAGGAAGCATGTCCCAAATCTAGAACAACACTGATAACTCATTGCTGCCATACTATTGTCTAATAGGAATTACAAGCATGAAACTGTGGGCAGGGAGTTGCTTATGAAATAGAGGAAAAGAAATTCTGATGAATACAGGTCTATTTACACATCAGTTTTAGATGTGATTCTGTCTAAAGTCAAGTTCAAAATCTTTTAATTCAACATTCAAGTACTGATTTTTTAACAAGTTGGGTGGGGGTTTTTTGTTTTTGTTTTGTTTTAACAAGATTACCTATCACTACTGCAGAATTGTCTTCCTTTTGGGAAAAATATAGAAAAATAATATTTTAAGGTCAAAACTATTGCCCCATATAAGCTGTGGATGCTTTATCTCTGAAAGTGTTCAAGGCCTGGTCTAGTGGAAGTTGTCCCTGCCCACAGAAGGGGTGTTCAAGCTAGATGATCTTTAAGGTCCTTTTTCAACCCAAACCATTCTGTGATTCTATTTTTCTCCATTTTTGTGACCTTTCAGCAGAGCTGAAAAAACATATTATTTACTTCAAAATGAATACTTCATAAATTCTTCAAATGTTCATAAATTAAGAATGGGAATTCATTTGGGACTACTGTTAATGTGAGCAAAATATCTGAGCTTTACTTGCAGCTTTTTTTCCCACCCCTCTGAGATGCTGGCATGATGCAGTTTTTCCCCGTGGACAAGAACTCTTAATTTCGCACAACTATTCCCATTACTCACGAAACTTCTAATTACTGCTTAATTACTGTGTTAGGAATAAAGCTCTGCTTACAAAGAGATTTGTGGGTTTGCTCACACTGCTCATCCCTCATGCACACTTGGATGATGTAAGGAGCTTTCCAGCAAAGTCTTGTTAGTGTGGCTCGATGAGTTCCCAGCCCATTTGGCAGCTCCTCATTAGCCCTGCGTGGAGCTGAGCCTGTCAGAGCTGCACTCAGCAGCCTCTGAGCACAGGCAGCAGCAGCCCTGCCTCCCTCCTGCCTGTCACACATTGCATCTGCAGCACAGCAAAAATGAACATCCTTCAGATGTCTGCCATCATCTCCAGTCACTTAAAAGCAACAGCTTCTAGACCCAGTTGTAACGGTGCTGGGTTGGGTGGGTTTTTTTCATTTATATAGTTTATTATGGATAACATCTCCATCTCTGGAATGAAATTAAATCTTAAGAATGAAAACTAGAAGCCCTGTAACTTTTAAAAAGGCCATAACTTCTGCAAGATAAATGTGTAAAAGTGACATTAAGAACATCCCAGCCACAACTGTGCTTGAGCCACTCAGTTCAGATTCTTACAAGGCATTCTTAGGGTGCCACACCTACCATGCCAAGAGCAGAGTAAGGATACCAGGTGACAGATCTCTCTGCTGCATGCTCTGTAACTTGGGAACAGTTACAGAGAACCTCTGGAGATTAAACATTTGCCCACATCCCATTTTGTCATTCAGAAATTAGAGTGCAAAGTATCAACTTCTTCAAAAATTTAGCCCTCAAGTGACTGTGATTTTAGCAATACAGGACAAACCACTGAGTGATGTATTCACAGTCACGGGACAAAATGGAATTCTGCAGCAAGGACATGGATCAATTTCTGTAAGCAGGTTGTTTGTGACTAATGACATATTAGGAAAGAATCTTACAGTCAAGAAAGGACTGATGTCCAGAAAGGTGTTTTACCATTCAGGCTTAACGAGCAGCAGACACCTCATGCAGATCTTGAAACACTGATGTATGTTATCCTGTATCTGTGATAATGTGCTGGAGAAACTGATGCTGGAAAGTTAGAGCATTTCATACAAGCAGAGGATATAAACCTAGTGTTTCAATATATACATAAACCTTTCAAAGGTGTCCCCACACAAAGTTTACCTATCTATCTATCTGGTTTTTGTTCTCCCTGTGTTACTTTGATAAACCTAGAGCACCAAAGGAGCCTTTTCCTTGTGCAAATCTCTACACCTTTTCCTCTCTGTTAGAAGCTTAGGAAAAAAACCAACCCAGTTATGTTTAGAGAATGCTCAAATTTTGATGGCCAAATTGGGCACTTCCCCACTGAAAAGTTACAGGGAAAGGCAAATATTTTGCTGTTGTATGTTGACAGTAAAATGACATGTAAGACACAGGAGAGCAATCAAAACACTGTTCAGTACTGGCTGTATCCAGTTCTGAGTGCTGCTGTGAGCAAGAGAGAGGCAATTAGGAAAATGCTGGAAAGGGACAGAAAAAATAGAAAGACATTTAGAAAGATGTGCCCACTGAGAAAGGGTCACAGGAAGAGAAGCCTGAGGGAAGACATGATTACAGTCTTACCTCCACAAAAGAGAACAGCAATCAAGGATGCCGATGAGATCAGTTGCTCCCTGTGACCTCTAAAAGGGCAGGCTCTGGAAAATAATAGATTCCATGTACATCAGGGAAGATCTGTGTGAACTTTCTCAACTGAAGGATAATTAAGACACTATATCAGAACATTTTAATGAATGGGTTAGATAAATATCTGCCAGAGACTGTCTAGACTGCTGTCTCATAGCTGGTGTTACACAGCCCACGGGCAGTCAGCACCACCTGGGGGGGATCTCTGAAGGTCTCAGGGGACAGAGCCCCAGAGGGACACAGGTGGGGGCTTGCCCCGAGGGCTGTGGTGGCACTGGAGCTCCAGGGCAGCTCAGGCAGAGCCCTGGGACAGGGTGAGCAGATGGCTCCCTTCCCTTCTGCACAACTGGGGATTATGTGCTGTGCAAAACAAAGGCAGCCCTGTGCCCAGACCCCTGTGTTGCAGCAAAACAGAATTGTTGCCTAAATTTCAATGAGAAAATAGTTTACTCTCATTCTTTGAGACATCAAGAACTCTTATTTTTCAATTATTTTCAATCTAGGGCAACTCTTACTGCCCTAGACTTAAAATAAGCACTTTGGCTACTGAAGGCACTGATTACAATGAGAACAGAAAGTACCCCCGTGCTAGAGATCATGTGGTTTGTTTTACAGCTTTTGGAGTGAAATCACTTATATTTTTACTTGCATTTTAAGTATACTTGATATGTTGACAGTATGATATAAGAAAATATAATTAATGAATAGATTATCAATATCAAAATTTTCATGGTCAGAAACCTGAAAAGAAACGGAAAACATGGTTTGACTGCTGAACCTGCCAGCTTCTCACTTCATATAAAAACGTAATGCAAAACTGGAACTTACTGCACAGAAACAAATAGCAGTAGATTCCTTGGAAACTAGGGATCTAGTTTCTGTTCTAACTGGCCAATCTGGATACAGTGCAGCAAATTAACATTGGAATAGGAGTTCTGCTTCATCTATGAGAAGTTTAACATTTTATTTTTATGGCAGCAAAAATCATTTATTTATGAAATATCAAGGTTTAAATATATATATATACAGCCAGCTACAAAGCAATAAATAAACATGTCTTAGTCCATGTTAGTTAACTCTCTCTAATGACTAAGTTAGAGAAATAGCAACCTAAGTGCCTCTGATCCTGTCTACAGGGGCTTGCAGCCAAAGACCTCCCAGGGATACTTCTACTTTTGGGTTTGTTTTTATAATTCACATCCCAACATTAAAAAAATCTTTTAGACAATGCCTCAATCTCTAGGCAACCTTGACTATTCCCTTTGCTCTTTGTGACAGCCCAAAAATGGAAAAAAGGTCCTGATATTTACATTTTATAAGGGAAGCCTTTATAACTAATTGACTCATCTGGAGTCACAGACAGTAGGCAGCAAGGAGATAAGTGATACCTATTATTTTCAAGATTGATATAACAGATTAATTTGTTGGTTTTCAGATTAATTTGTTGGTTTTAGAGACTGACATGTTTTGTCAGATCTCACTGCACTCCTCTGTTTCCTCAGCCATTACCAGTGCTATATCATATGAAAGCCCACTCACACCAGCAAACAGCAAAAAAGCCCCAACACCACAGATAAACCCTTTTCCAATGAGATTCTCAAGTTTACTTTATATTGATTATACCTTACTCACGCATAAAATGGGTCAACAGAAAGCTGCTTCCATCTTTTGACAAAGACTGCAGCTGACAGGGCCCCTGGGCAGGCACCACGCAGCTGCCACCGCAGCTCTGCAGGGCTCCTCCAGGCCCAGCAAAACGTCCCTCTCCAGGCATCAACAAAGCAAGGCTGCTGCAACTTCAGGGTTAGGGCAGCTTCTGCCTGCCTGCAATCTTATCAGCGGGGACAGAAATCACAATGTTTCAAGGGCTAAATATTTCTGTGGGTAGAAAAGGGGAATGGGCTGCTAACCCGTTACACTGTCCCCTCTCCAGCAGCTAAGGATCAGGGCACTTGCCTGGTGCATCCTTCTGTGCTGGGAAATGCTATGCCTGAATAATTGTGGCCTGGATGGATGCTGGCAGGCAAGGGGAGAAATTCCTTGCTTCTTTTTACTGCTCTTGCTTGCTTGCCCAAGGCTGAGCATACTGGCAGCCTAGTCCCTTAAACTTTTCCTTGAATAATGAGACAGACAAAGCATCTTTAACTGCATTAGTCAGGGGCTTTGCAGACAGGACACATTCCTTCAAAGTGCCCTCAATCAGTGTGATTGAGATCAAGGCTGTGAGTAAACAAACAGGACTTTGTACCCCTCCCTTGGAGTTCCATCATGGACACAATGGCCTGACAGTTCCTTTGCTGCGGTTTCGGGGAGGTACAACTGTGTTCCTATACTGTGGTGCTACCAAAGTCTGTCTGTCCTCTGAAATAAAAGCCAGAGATGCTCTAATTCACATTCAGACTGTCAGGAAAGCTAGAGGCAGCAGAAGAGACAGCATACTCTGGCCACACTCTTCCCTTGACAGTTCCAGTCTCCCTTGCTGGGATTTCCAACAGAATGACACAGAACCCCTCGTTAGCTCTTTCTTCCACAAGGAGGGCCCTAGCTCTGAATTTGTGATACATTTTTTTCCTTCTTTGAATGTGAGCTAGAGGACTTTGAAAACAACATAATTTGACAGGAAGCCAAAGCAAGGACTCAGAATGATAGACAGTCATCCGTCTGCAAGGACCCAAGCAACTGCAATTTTAGTAACCTGCACTGACAGATTACACACAGCAGGGAACCCAAAACTCTCACTGTAATAATGTAGCCTTGAAAAGACATCTGTACACAGCAGTAGCTTCAGAGGTGTTTAGCTAAGCTTTGTGGCAATTTGTAGGTGCTTCAGAAGCAGCTGTGATAGCACTCCCGGTATGGGAGTCATGAGTCTGAACACAAATGTGTCCACAGAGCTGAAAGAAGAGATCAGACTGGGTTACCTGCAGTGAAGAGCCTGCAGTATAACTCACCACCCTGCCAACAGCTGGAGAGAGCCCCTGAGAGTGTCTGAACTAATACACATCACCTTGCTGCTCCTTGGGCATCAGCCATCGCTGTTGCAGGAAGGGTGCAGCTGTGCTGGCTGCAAGAAAGGCAAAAACACTACAGAGGTCTGACATGGTGTAAAGAAATCCTAAATGTGCCTGCTCTTCTCCAACAGCCCCTTAATTTCCTTTCATAACCTCATAGGTAAGATACAGAGAGAGAAGGCACCAATCCAGTGAAATAAGTAAACAGAGGCTGCATAACAAAAGAAATGTGCAATGCCAGTGAGAAGCCAGGGAATGACACTGATGTATCAGACTGTATCATAGCTATTAAATGGGATGAAAATATACAAGGCCCTCATAGTTTCTTCTTTTCTCTGTTCAATCTTAAAAGAATTCTGAAAGTCAGCCTCCAAAGATTCCTACCATAAAACATAGGAAAATATGAAGAATGTGTTTGTGGAATGATAATCCAAGCCTTTTTGATCCCTGGTTATATATTTGGAGCAGAATGCAAGTTGGTGCAATAAAATGCAACTGCAAAAAGCAAATGTCTTGCCATCATTTTGTAGCACTCACCAATTCAGTGTTTCTAACTAAACCCATCCCTTTCCTTTCATTAAATACATCTGACATTTGTAATTTGAGTTGTAATACTAATGGTACTGAACATTTTGCAAGCCTCAATCCATATAAAAATCCCCTCAGTTTGATATAACAAGAACTATCTGTTCTATTTTCTCATGAGTATGTCTTAAATGTCTGATTCAATTTAGTCTAACATCTTCCCATTTTGGAGCTCGTGGAAAAGTGCAAGAAGATTAAAGTTACTAAAATCAATTGCCATTTTCACATTCAAAAAGCTGTTTCCAAAGAATATTGCGTTTCCTAAAAACAAGTGGGCAACTTGGAACTGCCACCATTTTCCACAGTAGTGAAGTGACAAGACTGAGAGGTGTTTGGAGCAAAACTTTAATGGAATTAAACAGGAGAAGGAAGGATTGACACTGAACACCTTTGAAGGATCTGGATATGAAAATCCTTCCAGAAAACAGACTGACCTAATGACTTGACAAGTGATAGAAAGGAATAAAAAGGAGAAATGTAGTTCTCTGCACACAGCAGAACTAAATCAGATCTATTTTTACAGTGCTTCTATTACAGCCTTAAAGCCATAAACACTCCATTCTTCATTTTATTAGGGGAATTGCCCACAGATTCATGCAGGCACTTTATGTTCCCAGAGATCTAAGTGCTCCCACTGCCCAGGGACCAAGGAAAATACCCTACAGTGGCCCTCCTGCATCCCCAGCCAACACCTCTGAGCTGGCAGTGGTTTTGCTGCAGTCACACAGGCAGATGTTGCCTGTAATTCTGCTGTTCCACAAGGAACCTTGAGCACAGTTGATTTCAGTTTTATTTTTTTACAACTTTCAAACAAATTTTATTTACAGCTTTCTAAGTCCATTCATTTTGGTTATGTCCAGAGAGGACCAGCATGGCTTTGCTTATGAAGTCAGGGGTTGTAATCAAGAGTGGTTTCTTTTCAAGGATATGAAGAATTATGTCTTTTGAGATATTTGAGATTGATACTTTGATTGGCTGGCAACAATTACTCTGCTTAGTATATTCCAGCTCTTAAACTAAACTTTGAGGGAACAGCATTCTTCAGTACCATTAGAAACAAATGGAGACTGTTATGACACTTACTGAGATTTTTGTGCAAGAGATAAGCAGCATCACCAATTTCTGTTGCATCTTGAATTGCTCAGTTTCTTCTTTGGTCTAACATACAAACGTTCTAGAGGGCACTCACACAACTGCCAATACTATTTAATTGTTCTTCAGTTTCAGACATATTGTGTCAACATTTCTACAGACAGGGGAACCCTTTCTTTACTTTTATTAGCATAACTGCAAACACCCAGAGAGCTGAGAGATGGATTTTCCTGTCTTTTAACCTTCACATCTTTTATGCAAGGGCTCTGAATCAGCCTAAAGAATTCTGGGTCTTCATGGGTGACTGCTTCTTTTCTGCAATCCCTGATGAGCAGCAACACTTTCATTAACCACAGGCATGTGGTTACACATGCTTACAGTAAAGCTGGCTTTCCAAAAATAAGAAACTTGTACTAAATCATTACAGAAAGTTCCGAGAAGTAGTCACATCATGGGCAAGGGGTGCTGAGCTTTCTGCTCTAGTTGATGCAATGGCTTGGACTTGATGATCACCAGTAGTCCCTTCCAGTGCTCTCTGTTCCATGTGAACCACTTGGGTTTTAGCTAAGCCCATTACTACAATGCTGGTGAAGCAGTCACTCCAGGAACTCAACAATTCTGGCATTTTTTACCATTCAGTAATAAAAGGCCTTTAGAGTTTGTTAGAAGCTGGTTAGTAAGAGGAAAAACTGTGAAATGGAAAGTGTGAGGGGGAGACTGCAATGTATATTTCAGGCTCCTTTAGAAACAAAAACCAACCAAACAAAAAATCAGTTACTAGATTAATTTAAAAAAAAAAAGAAAAAAAAGGAAAAAAAAAAA
>WEIU01013433.1:145370-206512 GCA_013389925.1 Aegithalos caudatus
AAAAAAAAAAAAAAAAAAAAAGTCTCCACTGTGTTACCACTGCAGTGCAGACTGGGTTACTATCTCTTCAGGACCCCCTGCAAAGTAGTAGGAATGTGAATGTGGCCCTGAATAAGACCCCATGCTCAGAAATGTATCCAGACATCAAGGATGAAAACAGTCGTAACACAGAGGAAACTCTTCTGTGCAGAACAGAGCTTGAATTCTATAATGAATGTTCAGCTACCACAGGGACATCTGTAAAACTTGTCACTTGCCTTTAAAAAAGGTCTAGTGTTTTTAAAATCTTGACCTCGATGAGAGGTCCAGTGATTCAGCCTTTCAAACTGCAGTCATGCCCTATTCCAGCTATTACATGCCTCATTTCTGTTAATCTTCTCTAATTAGTTCTGCTTCTCAAGTGAAGTCTTAGAATCTAACATTTTCCTGTGCTAATACCAAGGGCTCTGCTTTCATGTTCAAGGTCAGTCCAGCATTTCACCTTGTAAAACTCACTTGTCCTCCCTGCACTCACACTTGTACCTTCAGTTGGAGTTTAGACATCAGTTTGGACTCTCTCAAAGACATTTGCTGACTTTAAAGTTATCCTTAGAGGTGTGGTCATGCCCAGCAGAGTCATACAAGTGTGGGGGAAGAGACTTCATTTAGATTATTTCTCTTCCTTGCAAATGTGCAGAGACAATTTCTCCCATGAAAATAATTTCAGCTTTTTCCTTGTGAGGTATTTTGCATGTTTTACAACACATCAGCAGATTGGGCCTCAGAGCCTGCAAGGAGGCACATGACAGTTTTATAGGTGAGAATGCTGAGCTGAGAAGGGCAAGGTGAATACCTTGCTTGCAGTGGGAGAGCTGCGAACACAACCCAAGTGAGCACAGAATCACAGTGATTCTGTGATTTCTTTTTTAAAAATGGCATTATTGTTTACTCACTCTTATAAGAAATGGAGGCACTTTTTGTATGTGCAATTTCCATTGCTGACTGTAATAATTTACAAATCACTTCTTTCATGTGATCAGTCATAGCTGCCTCTTTTGAAGGGATCAGGTCACTCCCTTGCCATCCCACAGCCCTTCCCTCTGTGAGGATTGGAGAGATCCAGTGACTACTTGAGGCACATGATGGCTGAGGTGTGAACACTAATGGGAGGAGGCATCTGAGCCCCAGGCAAGAAACACACTCTTCTCCAGCTGATGCTCAATCCAAAATGGCAGACTATTTTCAGGTTAAAAAACCTTAACTGGGCAAGGGGGAAAAGTCAGCCTTCAGTGATACATAACCCAGGCTACAATCAGTTTAAGCAGCTCCCTTTGAGCATTGCTGCTGCAGCTGGGAACAAAATTTGCAGTTTGTCTAAACGGGTCACTCAGGCTTCATGCTTTTATACTTAATAAATTGCAAATAAGCATAACCCAGCAACTGGGTAACAGTAGAAAAGCAAGCATTTTTATGATTCAGTTATTTCATATGCAACAAGTAAGAAAATCTGTTAACTATTCAGCCTACCTCCTTAAAATAAATTATAATAAATATGTAAATGCAACATATGGAAAATACTTGGCCTTTTCAATTTTAAATAGTTATCATGTAATTCTTTTATCTGAAAATATAATCCCTGAAGTATTTGGTGGAGTTTATGGAACTATTTATGATTAATTTTTTCTTAAACCTCTCCAGTGGGATTTATAATGTTATTTAGAAATCATTGACAACAGTGTGTCTGCTTTTCCAGAACTGCAATATACTGAAAAAAAAATCCATCTAAACCCTCTTATATCCAATTATCCTGATGTCCAGAAAAAGGACAGAAATAGTAGAAATAGAAATAGAAATCCCCATCTTAAAGGCTGAGGAGGAAGGAACAGCACATGCACAAAGACCAAATTCACAGAGTTTCTGCAAGACCAGTGCCTAATTTTAAAACCTGAAAACTGTTCTAAAGGTTGGCACCTAACTCTGCATAAGCCTTCAGTAGAGATATACTGTCATACAGGGCTTTGGTACCAGAATTCAGCCCCAGATGAGCTGCACTTCTGTACTTTGCTCCTCCTTATGACAATGTGTCACCTTTCCAAGGATATTTCAGGAAACAAATACACTGTGGAGGTGAATTGTGCCTTACCTCCAAACTGATTTGGGAGCAGGACATTCAGCACCTTTCAGTGCTCACTATCCACAAGCACAGGTCTTGTCTCCTGACACCCAATAAAGTGTCTGGCAATCACATCAAGTGGGAAAACCCTTCACCTTCCCCTTGGTGGGAAATGCAATATCTTTCCTCCCTGAGATACACAGCTTAGAAAGAGGAAAAAGAGTATTAGGGAGCATCATCTAGGAGATGATATGGGACAAGAGTAATGGACAAAAGATACCCTCACAAACTGCTTTTCTTTACCTCCAAGTTGTCACCCAGACATGTTCCTAGTGCAGTAACTTAATTACCTCCACTTTATTCTCTCTTGCTCAGCGCATGGTGACGATGGTTCTATCAGGGAAATATTTTCTCTAGAGAGCACTCTGAGTACTGACAGCTCTTTTCTCTTCCCCTCCTTCACACTGTCACCCTTCTATATTTGCCTTGACACTGTCTTCACATTGTCTTGACATTGTTCTGACAGTTAAGAAAACTCAATCACTGCAGCAAACAGCCATGACAATGCGGAGAAGAAAAAGGAAAAGTGTTATGAAAATTGTTGAGGAACTGTGAAGATGTACAGGCTACTGAAAACAGGATTTTGCTTTTTCTAAACCACATTCCTAGTGAGTTTTTAATAAAAAGCTGATTTAAGAAAGTCTTCAGCCAAGGCTGGCAAAAGTCACCTCAAAGGCGATTGGCAGTTATGGATTCTGTACCTGAAATTCAGAGGTTCCTAGATAACAATCCCTCTCACTGCCATGAGTTCAGGTACATTATAGGAGATACTTCAGCCCATCTCCTGGGGAGCGGGGATGCTGAGTTACTGTGGAATGCTGCTTTGGAACTCTCCAGCTACACTTTCTCCTAAGTATGCCATTCAAACTGGGATCCCTTTTGGAAGCAACCAGAAAAGAAAGGTGGCCACAGAACAAAGAAATCAGGGTAGCTGGAGCTTTATTTCCCTTTGCTAATAATAAAATAGAATTTTGTTTTGTTGGCTCACAAATTAGAAGAGAGGACCCTAGAAAGAAAGCATTGCAATCAGTCTGACAAATGCCAATTGTTGTGGTAACAGGTAAAAAAAAAACAAACAGCACAAGTAGGGTAAGTTTAGTATCTATTTCTCTGCTTGAATTAAACTTCTGAGCAACTCCTTAACTCCTTATAGCATGGACACACTAAAGTGCTGTACTTGACAAGTTAAGCTTTGTGGTTCAACAATTTGACAAAATTACTGTTGATTTGAGTAGGAATTCTGATCATCAGGAACCATGTGGGTTGGTGGGTTTTATTTTGTGATTTGTTAATTTGATTCTTTTAGAAAAAAATTCCCTGAATATATAGATTTGATACTAGTTCAAATTCTTACTAGTTTCAAGAACACCTAGGTAATTAAAAACTTACCTAAAAAAACTACTTTATACTATCTTGGCATGCATAGAAGCCACATCTTACCTGAAAAATGCGGTTAAAACTCATCCCTTTCAAAGGAGCTCATCAACACTTCTCTGTAGGGCACCTGTGGTGTTCCCTGGAGGTCACACGAGCACTGCTTCTCCAGGAGGAGCATCTTTTCCCCTTTCCTCCTCCATTACCACAGATTGCTGTCTTCTCCCTAAATGAATTAGGGAGGAAAGCCATCTTAAGCTTGATCCCTTTGCCTCAGAGCCCCTGGGGACAGCAGGGCTGGTGGCCAGGCACTGCCCCTCTCCTCATGGAGAGAGCTCTTCTCCAACCCCTCCCAAACTGCAGGGCCATCCTGGCATCCAGGAGCCAAATGAGGTGCCAGAGGCTTGGGCTCCAGGGAAACATGAGACCTCAGCCAAATCCCCCTCCAGGTCCCTAAGCCAGGGGCCTGGAGGTGCTGATTTGTAACCTGCTGACAGACCTGTCCCTGCATATCCATGTGACCCACATGGTTGGGGAGAAAACCCTCTGCTTCCTGAGGGTAACCCATGAATGCAATTCAGTGAATCCTGAATATGTCTCTGCCACGCATCTCTAAGATTGCAGCATGAAGAAAATGTTAGTGAAAGCTTCTTATGAGAACAGAACTTACAGAAATAAACCTCTCTCAGTCAATTAATACAATTTTTTGATGGCAAGGATGAATCAACACATGCTAAGAATAAAGTGAACATTCACATATGCAGATTGATGCTCACCTGGTTAATTTTATGGCTAATTTCATATGTTTAATCATGATGACCAAAGCACAGGTAAGACAAAAACAGAACAGAGGCAAAATTAGCCTAAAGAGTCAAGGCAGAAACAATATGCTTCCATTTATCCAGAGAGAAAATTAAGCTTCAAATACTTCTGCCTGAATTCACTTGATGAAGCATGGTCTTGATACAATTAAGAAAATGGCACAAAAGAAAAGGTCTCCACATAAGTGCAGACATTTCTGAACCACAGAATATAGAATTTATTCTAAATTCTGTATTGGATGATTATACTCCAACTGCTCTGGCAAGCTGAGTGACAAATATTTTGGTGCTTCCTATCTACACTTTTATGTCTAGAAGCTTCCTTTATTATTAATGGCATAATATTTTCTACAGCAGGCTATCATGGTCAAATCAATACCAAAGTGCCTTGAAAAGCCACCAGAGCTGAACCCCTAATTAAGTACAATATTTTGTTCCTTTTAAATGAGACACTGTTTGAGGAATACAGTAACAGTGCCTTGTTCTGTTCAAGATATCTATAATTAATAACCCCAGTGATCAAAGGAAATGTGATCCTAAGAGGAAATGGCTTTTGAGGATCCCTAGGTATTACGTACTGAGAACTACTTCTCAATCTGTTCTGCTGCCTCTCAGCACTCTATGATGTGTGATGCCCTTTGGGGTCATAAAACAAGCCCCATCATAGATCTTGCTATGAAAAAAAAAATGCTCCTAGCAAGATAATCAGTAGATATTTATCACTTATTCATTATTGCCATGAAATCTTTCTTAATTTTTTTTCCTGGACAGACCCTTACTATCACATAGATTTCCTTAATTTTTTTAGCATAATTTAATATAAAGCAGAGCAGGATGCTGCCCTGTAATGTACCCTGTACTGGCAGGTCTGGACTGGTATTGTGAGGAAGGCCCCTTCCCCCAAAATAGGGTATTCCTTTTGGTTTTTAATCACTGTATGGCACCAAAGTTTCTTGAGATAGAGTAAGCACCGGGATGTCAAGCTGTGGAAGATGTAGTTCCCTGCTCCTGCTTGCTGATCCACTCCCCAGCCACAGCAGCACCACCACCCAGAGCTCTCCCTGTGTCTTTAGAGCAGGTCTGTGTGAAACAAAACCCTCTGTCACTGCAACAGGATGGCTAAATCTTCTATCCAGGGGAATAGCAGGCATCAGTGTCCTCTGGCTCATCCCCAGGAGTGTGAGCACTTCAGCAGAGCACAGAGGCATCTGTGTTACCCCGTGGAGCTGGTGCCACACTGACATTGTGTCCTGGGGCCACAATTACTGCAGCCTCACTCACCAGCCACACAAACTTACTGTAATTTCCCATCCCTGCCCTGGAAACACAAGTCTGCTTCGGATCAGGCTTCAGGGGAAGAAAAGGAGAATGCATGGGAAAAAAATCTAAGGCAGGGAAGGGAGAACTAGGAAAAGAACTAGAGAAGAGGAGTTGGATCTACATCTTCCATACATTAAATAGACAGAGAAAATAAAGGAGACTATTAACGGGGAAATAGAAATTAAAAAGACCTTTTAGAAATTATTCTACTATACTGACTGGTACTGTTGAATAAACATTCCTTAATTTATTCAGGGTTTAAAATTTTTATCATTTTATTGGCAAAAATGATAATTTTTTGATAAAGGCTTGCTGGATACCGCTTCACTTTTAGCAGATATTTAATGCCCTAGTGGCAGGTGTTTTTATTCTAAAGCACACCATCCGTGGCTGTGCTCACTTTCACACTTTTAGTGATATTCTTCTAATATGGAAGGTTTATTTCTTAACATATTCCCCACAGAAGGCTCCTGGGGAGCCTTAATATTCACCGTGATGCTGGTGAATATTATGGTTTTGTTTTACTTCTACAGTGAAGCATCTTACGAAGGTTTAGGAGAAAGTTATCCCTAATTATATATAGTGGGTTTTCAATACCTACTTTTCTTTTGGGTCAGTCGCTCCTCCTCAGTGCTTCTGAGCCT
Source organism: Aegithalos caudatus (assembly GCA_013389925.1). Taxonomy (NCBI): domain Eukaryota; kingdom Metazoa; phylum Chordata; class Aves; order Passeriformes; family Aegithalidae; genus Aegithalos; species Aegithalos caudatus. The sequence goes on from WEIU01013433.1 coordinate 151,682, forward strand.
GATCTGGAAATAAAAAGTGATAAAACCATGAAACAAATTCATTCTTGCTCTGTTATAAGTCAGTAGAGTTTTTAGGATGCTACAATACAGTCTGCAGGTCAGGAAAGCTGTGACAGATTTTGTGTCAGAGCCGTGGCTGTGCTCACTTTCACAGGTCACTGGAACTAGTGTTCAAAAGGCCAGCCTCTGCAGTTCACATGGTAAAATCCTTCTGCTGGGCCTGGAACTATTTCTGTCTGTATGAATTCAGTGAGGGCAACTTGTGCAGCTCACCATCACAGCACAATGATGAGTTATGCCCTTGGCTCTGAGGGGAAGCTGCCCTCAGCACAGGGGCTCAGCAGGACAGCTGAGGAAATTTGGGTTGTGCCAGTTCCCTGTGACACTCCAGCCTGTCCCAAAACACAGGAGTTGTGACTTCCCCCAAGCAGTCTTGAAATCCCAGTTGGTAATTAGTTCATGCAGAGCTAATTGTAGGTGATTTCTATTGAAAATAATTTAGCACATTACAGAAAGGGCTGGAATGTGAACTCTTCTACAAAGTTCATGCTGGAAAAGCATGGCCTTGCTTTCTCTGTACTTACTGCCCATTGTAGCCACACTGAAACTTTCCTCTGAGTCCTGTGGCATTAAAAGCACAGTGCACTGCATTTCCAGCCACATAATACTGATCTGTCACAGGGATGGTTACTTTTTTTTAAGTATGGGGAGAAGAGAACCAGCATCATGACTGATATGCTGCAGTTTGATGTCATTAGGAACATTTAGTCCTCAGTCATGTTACTGAGAACCTACTGCAGGCAATCTCAACATCTGCACACATCAGAACATGACTTTGCACCCAGAGACTTTAAACAAGTTGCCCCATGTTACAGGCTGCTATGATGCATTTCTAACAATTGGGGCTTTAAGCTTATCCAGTCATGACTCACAGAAAGAAATTGTACCTGGGTCAGTATTACAGACATCTGAGGCTACATTTTAAAATCACAGCATCTTTATGTGCCACTGTATTATCAGAATCACTGGGTCATGCTCTTTTCATATTAAAAAGGAAAGAAGTAATGAATGGCAGAACCACAACTGAAGGAGACTGAAGATTTCTTACAATGCCTTTCAAATGCAAGCAACACATGGACACAGAATTTGGACATGAAATCAATTTTGTTGATAGCCCCTCAGTTTTCACCCCTCTACTGGAGGGATTCTTAGCAGCATTTGGCAGCATTTCTGAGTGCTTTTTCTCTCCTGTGTTAGTGGCTGAGCACAGTGGGAGCTCGGCTGCTCGCATGTTCTCACCTAAACCAAACCTTTGTGCTGCAAGTCAGCAGTAGTTGGTCTGCTTGAGGGGCAGCATCCCCAGCTCAGCCAAACCCTCAGCTCCTTCCTGAGGCTACATTCAGGAGGAGCCAGGAGCTCAGTGGCAGCTGGAAGCTCTGTCTTACAAAAATGCCTTAAACTCTTTCAGACTCTGGAGAAGCTGTAAGACCTTGTGTCTCTCAAGGTGAGATTTGGCCTCTTCAAAAGACAAATTGCTCCTTTGCTCCCTATTTTTCTCTATTTGGAATTCATACAGAAGCAGGAGCAACTGGATTTCACCCAGACTCACAAACTGACAGTTTTATGCTGTGTTATTCCCTCTGTGTTCCTGAAAATCCCCACCAATGCAGAGAAGGAGACCATGCTTTGGTCTTTCTGCAACCCTTTCTAGCTCTGGCACCATTTCCCTTGTTATTTTGCCAGGCATCCACTTCCCAGGTGTACACTTCAGCCTTCCTTCCTAGCACAGCTGCAAATACAGCTGGTATCTCCCCAACTGCAAGCTCTGCTTTCATCTTTCCTTTTCCCCAGCACCACTTGCACCACTCAGTGTGTTCTGATATCGGGTTTACAAACTGTAGATTGCACTTCCATTCATTTTACAAGACTTGATGTAGATGCTTGTGGCTTTAGGGAGCAAGGCAGGAGCAACACCTCTCACAAAGGCACCACAAATCCACCCCTCCAAACAAGTTCATCTAGGCATGCCAAGAAACCTCACCAAAGGCAATCCAGGATAACATTTTAAAGTGTAAGACATAATTCACACCCCTAGCTAAACCACTAAGGTTTTCTCTCCTTATTTCTGGCAAAACCTTTGATTTCACAGGAGAGATCTTTACACACGTGGCTCTGTATCCTGAGTTACATGCTGAGGATGTCCCCAGCTTTAATGAAGCCTTAAGAGCAGTTCAGGTATTGATTGAATCCTTGGAACAAAGACATTTAACCCACAAAATCACCAAATCTTCCTATAAGCAATTGAGCTTATTACATAAATAGAATTGCTTCAGATTTTGAGCAAAATAGATTTTCTATGTTCTTTACTTCTGAAGAGCTAGTTTGAAGCTGGCCCACGGGTTCCCACTACCATGTATTGCAGTTGCTGCTCACCTTTCTATTTATCTCTTATGTCCTTGGGTGGACAAGTCCTGTTCTGTACTATTAAGAATAAATTGTGCTGTGTGACCTCAACTAAAAAAAAATAAATTCAGCACTTCTAGAGGGACAAGGAATACCTCATTATACTCAATGTTGCTTCTCTTCTGCAGATTTAGAAGCCAAAAATGAGGACAAATATAATGAAACTCTTAAAGGGGAGCTACATTCAGAGAGCATGTGTACAGTAGCAAGGATTGCACAGCAGAAATCAGTTCAGTTTCCACATCTGTGTCCACATCATTTATTGCAATGGGAATCAGCTGCCTCCTGGCCTCATCAGCCACTGTTCTACATCTTATAAAAACAAAAATATCTGTGCACAGTAAAAGCAGGATGATCACTGTACACTACTACCACCTTAAACTGCAGTGCTAAACATAAAGGTAAAAAAGCAGAGCATAAAACCTTTCACTCTCATTAGAAACCAGTCTGTTTGCATTGCTAGTAGCAATGTGCCTTGATGTCCAATTGAACCAAAAATCCTCCAAATTCAATGCTTAGGAGCCCTGTTGAACTATTGAGCCTGATTCTCCTCCTATTCCCAGCACAAACACTAGGGTATGACGCCAATTAAAGTGAAAGCCAAAAATTATTTACATTTAGAAGTAAAGAAGGCATTTACCTCATTTCTGTTTGTCTATTTGGGACAGCTGGTGCCCTTGCTGTGGTGCTCAGTGCAGTCAGTGGGTGCTATAAGGGCTGCTGCTGCTGCAGTGCTCATGGGGTAAGGGAGTCTGGGGTGGCATAAGTGTAAAAAGACAGTGAAGGACTACAACAGCCAGCAGTAACTGCCTTTATTCTCAGGAACCAGCAAAAAGTCAGTGTGAACAAAAAAGTTTAGGGAAAAGTGAAATGAAGACATTGGTGTAATAATCAGTTCTGCAATTTCAAGTACAAATAGCTTTAATCTTAAAGTGTTGACTAAACAACATCTTAAAATGTTAATGCTATTCCATTGTTACTCTTACACTAATATACCATACTTTTTTCTTCAGAAAATAAGTTAATTTACTTTCCTTGATTTTGCTGACACAAATGTACCTAAAGCCAAATTTGGCTTTTTTTGATAGCAATGGAATATTTGTGTAACCACCCTGTTTTTTTTTTCCTGCCTGTGTGTGGTGCTGGTTACTATGGTAATAAAGGTGACTCAAGATTTAAAGCCTGAAACTGGTTTCTATAACAACATGCTAAGATGTTTTGGACACACAACTGAAGTTAAAGATTCAGGATTAACTCTTTATGACCACAGTATTTGCAGACACAACAAATACTTGCTTGTTTGGCAAAAGTCTGATCATCCCTTCCCAAAGTAGGATTTTCTATTGAGCAGATTGAGTAATAATGATTCCAGCTGTGGGTAGAGCAGGTAGGGTCTGGGGGCTGGTGATCTACTCACAGGTGAAGCTTGCAAAGGACAAATGGCACCACAGTAACTACAACTGCTCATTACAGTGAATAATTAAGATGGTAATACAAATGCATTGGGAGATGGAAAAGGATAGAATTGTATTAGTGCAATGCTTAGAAAGTTTGAGACTGTGTGGAAAAACTGAAATAATTTGTTGACATGGAAAAGCTATTTTGAGTGCTAAGATAGCCCCTTACCTGGCTCTGTTTTATCCAGAACATGGTTTGCTGTCCTTTCCTTCCCCATATGCCAAATGCTGATGCAGGAGTCACATCTTTCCCTTTCAGTCCATGGTAAAGGTACCTGATCCCAATCTCTACCTGCTGGTTATGCAGCTGTGCTTATCTCTCCCCTAGTTCTTCATGATACACCACGATTGAACATCTATCTGCACACCCACAACTTTCTAAGGCTGTCTTTGCAGGGAAGTTACCGTCACAGTGATGAACTGTATTTTTTGTGGCACGGTGCACTGCAGATAAATGGAGAGAGGATTAGTTACACCAAAGCCACAGCTCCTCAACGCAGCAGTAAATGCCTCGGGCAGTATTTTAATATTTCCAGTTAAATGATAATTATTTCAAGATCTCAGTATAGTAACAGAGCTTGATATTTCAGTGACACAGATTCACACACTTGTTTTAAAATCCCAAGGGCAGGTTTCAAACAAGTAATGAGCACGAGCATTGAAGGTTCATGTTTCTGACTCCAGCCACTGGGCTATCTAAACCCTTGCTAGCATCATGTTATCCTGTGTCTCCTTTGGTGAGCTGATTTGATGACAATGTAAGCCTTTAGCTGCGAACAAATGCTGTATGCTGGTTTTGATTCAACAGAATCCAGACTGAAGTAACACCACTAAGAGAAACAGTGCTTGCTTCATTTGTGATCTAATTTTCTTTTTAGTGACTGACCACCACCAAGATGTCAATTATATATGCCATTCCAGCAATTTAAAAGAAAAAACCCAAAACAAACAACCCCCCCAAAACTAGTAATTAAAAAAAGAAAACCCAAAAAAACAAACAAAAAAAACCCCACAAACAAAATAAAACCTTACAGGAAACACATTTTCTGATGTTGGAATTGGGTTTTTTTAATAGACCCAAACAAAAAACACAAACAAAATAAAACCTCACAGGTAACACACTTTTAGATGTTGGAATTGGGGATTTTTTTATAGACCCAAACATCTTGCTCTTGCAATTCAATCCTTCTTTTATCCTAAGAGTATTTTTAAAATTTAATCTCTCAACTCACAGATCAGGGTTTTTTGCTATCCTCTTTCTCCCCCAAATGTATGACTTAATAAAAAATCAGCTTTTGTTGTGAAGTGCTTTATCTGCAGTGGCTGGTGCAGCTTCCTAGTTTTAATTCAAACATGTAAAGTAATAGCTCTTTNTAATAAAAAAAAAAAAAAAGTCCTCAAAGCACAGTAAAATCATCATTGATGATGACTGTATGGGTATTAAGAAGTTCTCTATCTTATCATAGATTTTCTCCCCCTAGAAAATAGACTGGCTCTGTTAAAAAGGTCAGAAAATCTTGCAGCATATGTAAAACATTCTGAAGTTGTTAGCGTTGAGAGCTTCTGTGAAGCTCAGAGTCCTCCTTCAGGGGCAGAAGGCACATTTGAAGAGCAGCACTGCAGATTACAAGCAGCCTTCAAACACAATGAGATGATTAGCAAAGTGCAGGCATGGCCACAGCCAAGTCAACTCTGTTCATACCAGTGTGATTAGCAGTGATTGAAATTTAATTTTAAATGCTGCCACTGATTATGATATTTCACCAACTCGTAGGAAGAGTCGTGTTCTGAAAGAACAAGTCTTTGCTGAAAGACATCCCTGACACAAAGAACATAAAACAGATTGCAAAGGATTTATCTGGGGCTTTGAGTGGCTGAGATTGCTAATTGTCAGAATCTGGGATCATCAATTCTCTTTACTTTTGATCTTATCAACTTAACTTAGAAGGATATTTTGAAAAATGGACATGAACTCAGTAAATCTCTGATTCAAACAGGATCTAGGGGAAAAAACCCTCAAAATTGTCAGGAAAGATATGCAGATGAGCTTTTCAAAATTACCTGCTTTACCGAGGAACAACACTTTAACTATCAGATTATCTGTGCCAAAATGCTTTGGCCATTTCAAAATCCCTGCCCTGTTTACGATGACTTTTCTCTAATTCAATTTTGGCCTTCTATCCTCATTGCCATGCATTCCTAATATCATAAAAAATGTTGTGTATCACTACAGTGGTTTCTGATTATTCAGAAATTTTACCAGCCAAAATCATGCATTTTTAGTGGTATTAGCTGTATAAGCTCAATTATTCATACACTAACAAGATCACTTCAATGAATTTAAATAATCTTAACCAAGAGCAATAAAACAAAGCTAAATCTGTCTTTTTCTGGCGTTTCTTACATCAAGTTTTTGTGCCAGTTCCTTTAATAGCTGCAAGTGTGGCCATGTTTCTGGTAGTATGGATGATGTGCCAGTAGATGGCAAGCTTTACTGCAAAGAATTTCACTGCCAACCATCTCATCTGCATCTCAAGGATTTAACCATGGGGCAAAACGCTTGGCACTAAATCCTCTTGTAATTAGATTAATGTACTGCTGTTTATGAAGAGACTGATAATTACCTCAAGTGTCAGTCAGTGTAAATTTCCAAAGCAATCAACATTTTTTTTTTCCATTTTTCCTAACATTACGTACAAGTTTTAAGACTCTGTCAGAACAAGTCACTGCTGAAGTGACCTTAATTGCTTAGGAATGAAAAACGACTGCTCTGCACATCAGAGGTAGAGCATGAGGCTTTTCCTGGTTATCCTTCCACAACCTGGCCAAAACCCAAACTCCACTGAATCATTTCTGTCCCTCTGCAGCTCTTTCTGTGAATGCAGAAGAGAATATTCTTTAGGCATCTGCTTATACTGAGACAGTCTTTGCATCATCCCATTGCATCACAGGGCATGCAGGAACTTCCACCTGCCATACTCTTCATTCTCCTTCCATTCAGCTCTCGAGGTTCCCAAATCCTCCTTCCACATCACTCCAGAGCAGCAGAGAAACTCTGCTGCCACAGGGCAGCAAGGGAGGTAATGCAAATAATTTACGTGAAATAGGTGGAAAATGGTGCTTGAAGTAACAGTCCAGAATCCAAGGATTAGCTGAAGCACTCACATCATTCATTTAAAAAAAGAAAATGTCATGTAAATGCCCAGGTGAACTGCATAGATAACCATGGTGTGATAACTGCATACCTTTGATGATCACCTTTCTGAGATGCAGTTTTGCTGCTGAGACAAACTGCTATAGAGTACCCTTAAACTCTTGGTCCCAGCCTTAGAACCTAAACTAAGCTAAAACTCGACATGCTTACATCTCTGCTAAGACCTTCAGAACTCCTGTGTTCCTCAAAACCTATACAAATAATAAAAACCATGGCACAGTGCATTAGAATAAAGACAGAGTGCCTAGAGTGTTGCTCTTTCACTATAACATATTGTACAAATCAGATAAGAGTATCCTCTAGGGAGTATTGGATTTATTGAATTGTCTGTTGGCAATTTCTGCATAAGAAATTAGTTTTATAAATGCTACCAAAAAATTGAAATTAAAATACTGCTTAAAAAGAATCCAGGAAAGGTTTTCTGTTTCGTGTTTTTCCCATAGTGGTGTCACCCTGGGGACAAACTGGTGCCTTCACCACACACAGACAGTGCTTTTAGGGCTGTCTTTCCCCTTCCCTCATTTTCCCTCCACTCCTGCTGCCTCTGAGAGCTATGGAGATTTTTAACCAGTGCTCACAGCTATTCAAGCTATCAAAACTGCAGACTGGCAAACATGTCATGTCCTCACACAGTCATTATAACAAACTGAGCCTGTTGCACGCAATTATCTCTGGAAAAGCAGTAATAATTAAATAAATTGCTTCTCATGTCACTGTGGTCCTGTGTAAGAAAGCACTCGAATGATTGATCTCACCTCTTGTAGCTTACACGGTACAACAGTTAGACAACATTATAACTTGATCATAATTAATTTCTTCAAATTTGCAATGTTTCCCCAAACATGCACTTTAATGAATTCTAAGTAGGTACACAGACTGAAAGGAAAGCTCTCTGAAATTGTGCAAGGAAAATGCAGGATGCAGAAGTTCCTAAGGAATACAGTTTTGCTCATTTTAACTGTAATTAATAGATTGAAGTAAATTCTGTATTATCCAGGCTAAAGAAAAAACCTTAAATGCATGGGTAAAGCACAAAATTATGTAAACCAGGACATCAGAACATACATGAGAGTGTGCTGAGGAAGAGAAGGGTCTGAATTACTGCTGACAGGTGATGTACAGCAGTCAGTACATGTGATCAGTGTCTTGAATTTTTCCATTCACTGAGAGCTCTGAGTGGAGTAAGTGCAACCAACACTGCATCAGGATGAATACCTGCTCCCAAAGCTGATTATTAACAGGTTTGGGAATGGTAATTTTTGAGGCAGGCTAATCCAAAAGTACTATTTTTGTTCTGTTTTCCTTCAGCAAACATGAGGTAACTCTGCAGTTCTCCTCCTGCTAATCAATGTTTAACTTGCTTTCTATGTAATCCTTAAGAACACTGTTGGTTTTAAATAATTGTGTCACTGTTGCTATCAGTATTACTACATAAATATCTATTCCCCTTGTTCAAACAAGTATTAATTAGTAATTTGGCTCAGTAGAAGTACCTATCCTATGTAGTACCTATGAATATCAAGTTTATTCAAGTTTACTAGACTGATGCTTTTAATTCTCAGAGGCACTGCTGCTCCTGTGTACACCTCAAGTCAGAAAGCACAACAGTCATGCACCGATAATTTTTCAGCCTTTCCATTCATTATCTTAGTGTCAAATCTACACAAGCAGTCTTTCCTAAGCTAGTTAAGCCTTCTGATACTGTCTTCTTCCACTTCCCCTTCCTAGGAGAAAAGCAGATTAAATTGTATTATATATTAACATGCACACAATGGACCATGACCAGTCAGTTTGTGTCCTCTGACACTCCCCTGTGGTTGGTTGCTATCCTCAGGTGACCAACCCTAGCCTCTCCCTTTTCCAGGGATCTGTCCCAAGCCTTCATCAGCACTGGTCTAATTCCAGGTATTGGAGTCTCCATCTCTGCTCACCACTTCTCTTTCAGTGCCCTGTCTCTATCTCTACTGTGTCTGCTCTCCCAAATCTCAGTTCAGGAACTGGGAAGAAATGAGAGACTGCTGGTGGATGGGTCTGAATTCCTCTGAGAAGTTCAGCTCATCCACAACACCCTGTTTGCACAAACATTCACTATTCTGCTGCTGTAGAAGACACATACCCTTCATATATCCAAACAAAACTCCATATTAAAAAAAAATAAATAATGCTGATGATGATGTTTACAGGACTTACATACAGATAATTTAATGCAACTTTTGTGCTCCAGCTCATGAGTCTCTCTCTTATAAATTGCTTTCTCTCCTAAAGGAACATTCAGCTTCATTTCACAGCCTTGGCCCAGATAGAGCTGCTTCAGTGTATCCCAGAGATGGGTTCTGAACAGTGCTGGTAACAGCTCACCCTCCTTGACTGGGAAGTGAGAAGTAGCTCTTGCTATTGTTATTCTTTACAGCTGCAAGGCAACTCCACGTGGCCTTTAATTACTGACAGAAGCTGAGTGCCCAGAGGGTGAGGAAGTAAAGAACATCTTTATACCATGTTCACCATGTCCTTCCAGCCTTGGAGGCTGGAAGGCTCTCACAGGGCTGTTTTCCATCTCAGGTGTTTGGTAGATTCTTTGTGGTGGAGATGCTGTACACCTGGGAAATTACTATTTATAATCAGCAAATCAAAATCAAGGTGCCTGGTAGTTTTAACTGTATATTTGAGCTCTAACTGCATCTGAGTTTACAATTTAGCTTGTAAAACTCAATGCAAAAACATCCACCACAAAAGAATGGTGCCACTACAAAAGTGGTACTGAACTAAAAAAGAGTGCTTCATCTCCTTTCTCTAGTAACAAAAAAAGAAACAAGCAACTTAAATATACCTAAATGTGTTCCACATAGTTGGATATCAGTTGACAACAAACAATCCTGTCAACTATACTCTTAATATAGTATTAAACAATCCTGACACTCCATGTCATGGCTGTTGAAAGAGGCGAGAACAGGAAATTACAACCTACTCAAGTTTTCATAATTGTTTTCATTTTACATTCATTAATGCATCACTAATGCACCACTAATGCATCACACAGTTGCCAGTCCCGATCTCTTCTCAATAACCAGCAATTGGACGTGGTTTTGAAGCACAGTCGTGTTAAGAACTACGCCTCTTTTACTGTTGGTTACTCCCGGTGCTGTGGAAGCCCTCAGGACTTTTTGTGTTTCTTTCCTAGAGTCACTTTGCCTGAGGAACGATTCCAGGTGCCTGTCAAACTCTTGCCAAAAGAACTCTACATGTGTCTCTGCCCCTAAAGACGACCCTTGCCTCTGTGCAGACGCCTCAGCGGACAGCGCGGAGGAACCCTGCAACAAAACCTCCAACCCTTGCTCCTCGAGCCCTTGTCTCCAAAACTCCACGTGCCTGGGCTCGGCCGGGAACCTCAGCTTTACGTGCCAATGCCCCGGCGGGTACGACGGCCCCAGCTGTGAGAGAGGCGGCGGGGACTGCGACAGCAACCCGTGCGAGCACGGGGGCACCTGCCAGCGCGGCCTGGCGGGGCCCACCTGCCTGTGCAGCGCCGGCTACACCGGGCCGCTCTGCGAGAGGGACCTGGACGAGTGCATCTCCGGGCCGTGCCGCAACGGAGCCCTCTGCAGGGACGGCGTGGATCACTACTCCTGCTACTGCGTCCCGGGGTACCAGGGCAAGCACTGCGACCTGGAAGTGAACGAGTGTGCCTCGGATCCCTGCCTCAACGGGGCCACCTGCCTCAACCAGATAGGGCACTACGAGTGCGTCTGTCCCCTTGGCTACACGGGTAAGCCCCGGTAAAGCAACTTCTCCTTTGGGTCGTGTAGAACCGTCACAACTCACATTGCAGGTTCGGCTCCCTCGCCCACACCAGTGTTTAGCCGTATCTGTATCACCACCTTGCCTTCAGCTTCAGCACCAGTGGCTGTCAATACACTACAGATAACCACATCACTGTGAACTACAGATACTAGAAAGAGAAGGATTAAAGAAATCTCACGTTTACCAAAATCTACACAGCAGTTTTGTGAACACCAAGCTATGTCACAGGGCTAGGTGGACTTTGCTTTTAAAAGTCTCAAAATGCTCTCTTCAGAGTGCTATATCTGGTTTTTTTTCTGAGGATCAAAACCTATGTTTGACAGATTTAAAAATTAGATCCAAGGAGACAAATTCTACCTTTAAACTTAGACATTTCACATTAAACTTCTCTCATCTGCCCTTCCCAGAAACAAAGGACTCATTTGCAACTAGAACGCTATGTAAATTACATAGAAAAGTGTTATGTTCCCAAATTGCCCATTTCTTGATAATCCCATTTTACGTAGCTCCATTTTTAAGGAACAGATGTGATTTTTCTTCCCTATTTCCTCAACTGGAAAGGATATCATTCTTGTTGGAAGACAGCTCCCTTCAAATTGCAAAGCTGTATTCAGGGGTAGGACTGTGAGAGGTAGCACACTGAATCATTAAAAGGAGAAAAGGGGAGGCATTTTAGTGATAGACTGCCAGTCAGGTAACCAAAGGAAAAGAAATAGTCATACAGCAAAAAGGGGAGAAAAAACAGCTATTGCTTCAAGTGATTCAAATGAATAAGAAATAAGAGATGTGGTTTACAGCTCCATCCCCAAATCCCCATGCAGGAGGGGAAGTCAGAGGTAAAAAGCAGCTTTCCCGTGTCTAACACAGCACTCCTTGGAAGGCAGCCCCTGGTTAATATCCCTTATGAGTACAGAGAATGTTATTTGAAGGAAGCTTGTTACTTTCCTGCCACCCCGCTGCTGCCAGGGGGTGTCGGAGCCCAGGCCAGCTGAGGAGAAAACTACACAACTGGGGGAAAGCTGAAGAGCAGAAGGAAGGAAAAACCTATTAACAACCAGCATGGTTACTCTGCAATGATCAGACTCAGCCCAGACCTCCTGTTGTATTCAGGAAACTGTATTTGTTTAACTGGCGCTGTTAGTGGGGTCCAGGCCTGGATCCACAGCCCAGAAACTTGGTTTGAAAGAGTCAGAATATACACCTTGGAGACAAAGGGAGAGAAAACATAATGAAATAGTAAAGCCCCCAAAAAAAGAAATAAAAATTTAGGTCAACATCAACTGCTGATGGAAACTCACTCTGCTGGAGTCCCTCCACTTCCATAATGAAATTCTGCTGTTTCCCAAGCTGATGCTCTTTTCTCTCACAAAAAAAAGTCACCAAAGCTCCACACTTTGCACAAGCAGAGTTAAGAAATAAGGAGAGGACCAAAGGAGGAGAAGAGGTCTAAAATACACAGCAGAAGGGGCTGCAGTGTTTTGACATACAGCTCTGCCACCGCTTCCAGCAGCAGAGAGATTAATCACAGGAATTCTATAGAGGGGTACCAGACCATTCCTCCAGCAGTAAAACATCAGCTTAAAAAAGCTACTTAACAAAATGATTTATCAGAAGCGTTCTTTTTTGTTGTTTTTTTTTTGCACCTTGCTGTGAGTTGTGCTAAATGCACAAGCCAGAGGGATTACTGGATGAAAGCCTCGAGGTGTCCCCAGTGGTAATAAAACCCCTCATTTACCCCGTCAGGGGATCTTGCCAACTATTATTATCCTGGCCTGACACCATGAATTACTGTGGGAAGTCATCCAGACTCATCTCATTTCCCTAAGATGTAAAAACAGGTTATATCTTTTGATATGCAGGTAAAGAAGGTATAGTAAATCTATAGCTGCAATGTTAACCAAATGCGTGAGTTACTGGCTGCTGATGCTACTTGTTTCATGGACTATGACTGCTATTTTGTATGATTGGTATGCTGCAGCACTTCTTAAAATAGCTGAGAAATGTCACACATAATTCTTACACAAATGGAAGAGGTTAGAATGCACCAAGAGCCAAAGACTGGAAAATATAGCATGAAATCTGCAGTTTCTATGATAATGTTCTGCATGTGTGAAATTATTTACAAGACATGTGTCACACAGCTGCTAAATAATGAAGTTCAATTGGTTTGTTGAAGTTTTGCTGGTTACCCTAATCAATTGCATTTTCTCCTCCATTGGACTAATTGCACTTGCTTTTAATTCACCCCAACAGAGCATGGTGTAAGAGCCTGTTATTACCCACAGCTACGTGCATTAATTACCTTGCTGAAGCCAGTCCTCCATTGCCAGTGAACATTCCAATGTGAATTCTCAGGAGTGCATGGCAGTTCCAAAACCCAGTCTCGGTCTCAGACAGCAAGAGAAAGCGTTTCAGTGGCAGACACAATAGGTGCAATGAGCTGGATTTGTTCTTTGTGCAATACCTTTAACTATGAGGCAACCATCGCTGCGATGACATCTGTAGGATTTGAGGAAATTACTCCTGATAGATCTCCAAGTTTTCATTCAGTATTCTCATCAATAATGTATGTGCTTTGCAGATATTAAGAACAGATGCATCAAAAGTAAGTCTCAGGCACTTAAAGGCGAGCAAAGATGCAGCAGCTCTACCATGGGATGAAAAACCTCAAGTAGAGATCTCACTTCCCAAAAATCTCACGCCCATGTTGTTGTGGATGTAATAGCAAACAACGTGGTCTATCCAACAGCAATTGCCAGCAGTGCAAAGCCTGTTTCCTTCCTCAGCTTTCCGTCCTCAAATCAGCACTCCCCACCTTGTGTCCTAGCCAGACCAGGTATTCAGCTCTGCTGAGATGCCCGAGCTCAAAAGGGACAAGCCTTGATCAAAGAAACATGACTTCTCCCTCTAATTTTTGATGTAACTCTCTTTCTGTCACTTCCTGACACCTGGTGCCTATAAAATAGCCATGTGTCACTCTCCAGCCAAATAATGGCACACAAAATTACTTTATACAGAATGAGAAATTTAGGGACAGCTCTATGCATCTCCTGGGCCTGAGTACAGCATTTTAGTGCATGAGAGGAGAAAGGGTGACCTGGTTACCAATTTCCAGCCATACTAAGAATGTGCAGGTCCTCATGGAAGGACACCGAGCCTGCAAATCCCTACTGTCTTTGACCAGAAAGTGATTTTACACTCTATCTGTAGGCATGCAAGTTTGAAAACACTGGCTGTGTGTCTTTCATTCTCTCTTGCATTTACTTTTTATTGATTGGGGCTGTAGAAAGAAGTGCACGGGTAGGACTCATTGGAGAAGCAAGCAGTGTGAGAAATAACCCTGGTTCTTCAGAGAAACTGCAAAAGTTAGGAATGTGACTTCTCCCCACCTTCCCAGCCTTTCAGTTCAAACCATTTGTGTGGTTTGGTACGTGCTGGGATGCTCAGCCTGCTCCAGGACACCCCGGGTGCCTCAGCTCTTGGTGGTGCAGCCCTGTGCAATAACTGCGGCGGGGGTCCTTGGCGCTCTCCTTCCTGCCTGGCATATGATATTTGGCATATAGCATATTTATGACAGAATGTTAGACTGAGGTGAAAATGCAGATCTAATCTTTTCATCTCTCCTCTACACATCTAAAAGAGCCTGACAGCAGACTCAGCCGAGGCTAGGAAGGGATTCCCCCTGCCTGCATGGCAGATCGCATTGGCTGGATGCATTATACAGGGAGAAGTTTTCTTCTGAGGCAACATTGCCGAAGGCAGGTTACTGGGCTTGATAGATTAAAGACATGAACCAAAACAACAACGCTATGTTCTCATGTTAATTGTCAGGCTGTTCTCAGGCCTGTAGATTTAAATTTGGCTGAGCTGAGGATCAGTTGAACAGGGCTTGTTTTGTCACATGATTTTTAGTGTTCGCAGTAAGCTGTTAACAAGCTCTGGCAGATTTACGGTCACTAGACACACTTCTGCAAACACATTGTTTATAATTACAGTGAATTCACAGGGCAGTGACCACAGAGGGCCTGCTTGCTATATCTGCCTGTGATGTACATTACCATAAAGCCGTAAGAGAGCGTTCCTGTGCCGGGCTCTCGTGGCAGGCTCCCGCTGGAAGTAGTGGTTAGCTGAGCAGTGAACCTTCAACTGGGGGCATGCCACTGGCAGCTTCCCCATCCACTATGTGGTCTCAAGGAACTGTTTCTCAACTGCTGAAAATAGGAACTTGTATTTTAGTGTTTAAAGACAATGAAAAATAGCTATGAGTCAACATCTGCAATTTTTGGCTTGGCATTTTAAGATAGTTCCTGGTACATATCCATAATACAACTTATTCTTTTAAAACAAAGTTGCTTAAAGTATCAAAATAAATTATTCATGAAGTAACAGTGCTAAATATTATCAATCTCTGTGTTTTAAAGAAGATGCTCAGAGTTATAATGTACAAATTTCACAGAAGTACAGAGCTGACAAAAGGATCATAATTTGAACTCCTAAATAAATTGCAAGGGTGATACCCATCAAACATGCCTGTTCCCTCTTTTGAAAGTCTACCCAATCATCTTGTACAGAAAATTTCACTTTTACAAAAAACAAAAACAAACAAAAAAACCCACAAACAAAAAACAACAACAACAAAAAAAAAAACCAAAAAAAAAAAAAAACCAAAAAAAAACCAACCAAAAAACAACCACCCAACCCATTCTCATGGTTGCAGTTTTTCTTCCAAGTAGGAAATTACCCTGTAAACTTTTCAGTACTGCTACTTCAATTAGCCAAATAAAAAAATAAGGAAATTCACTTCAAAGCAGCTTCTTCGTTATAATTTGCCACTTTGCATCTGTTTTATGGCTGATAGTGTAGCTGCTAAAACAAACTGACTTGGCAGTTGAAAATTATTTGAAAACATTACTCTGTTGCTCATAGCAGTAAATAAGTTGATAAGCATACAAAACCCTGAAATCAAAGCTGCAAGGCATTAGTTATTAAATTTTCTTAATGTCTCCTGGACTGTGCTACAGATAAGAAAAAGGAGCATATATTTAACCTGCCAACTATCACAAATAGCTGTAAAGTCATATTAGAACTGATTTATTTTCAGCAATTATCTCTGAAGAGCAGCTCCAAGATTCTGACCTGCTGCAAACATGGCACCACAGACCCATTTACTTGCATACTGATAAGCCCTAAAAAAAAAAAAGCAATAATCTGCTGCTAAACAGGACACTTCCCAATGAATTCAATCAACTGTGAATTGTCCATTTAAGGGCCAGCTTTAAATGGACTCTTATGAAATCAATAAACTGCTGGTCTCTTCTGTATTATGTAAATAATAGGATAGTAGCATTGTTTGAATGAACTGAAAATAAATTTGTCCTGTCTCCATGTTCAAGCTAACAGAAAAAATTATTTTACCTATTCTTGTGAAAACGACTGGCTTGTTCTTTCATGAATTCTGCCAAGCCTAAAAAAAACTCGTTGTGCAAAGCACATTGAGGAGGAAATGCCTTTAAAAACCAGGCAACTGCATAAAGAAAAAAAAAATAAAAAAAAAAAAATTATGTGACTGTTGTACTTCAGGCAGTCCTTGCTGAGATTTCCAAAGCCGTTTCCTAAGCCTGGGGTTTGCTTTCTCTGCTTTCGAAGGTACGAACTGCGAGGTGGAAATCGATGAGTGCTTGTCCCAGCCATGCCTCAATGGGGGGACCTGCCACGACTCCCTGGGGAGCTTCTCCTGCTCGTGTGCCCGGGGCTTCCTGGGGGACCTGTGCGACACGGACGTGGACGAGTGCTCCAGCCAGCCCTGCCTCCACGGGGGACACTGCACGGATGGGGCCGGCGGGTAGGTCTGCAGCCCCGGGCAGGGCCGAGCCAGCCGCTCCCGGTGCCGGCCTGGGAATGCTACAGGAGCCGGCCTGGCCGGGTGGCTCGTTCCCTTCCTTCCTTAGGTTTCACTCCTTGGTCCCGCACTAATTTCAGTTGTGATTTGAAAATGATTAAAGAATGCCAGTCTAGTGTCAGAGCCAACAGGACAACAAAGTATTTACATCAAAGACTGAGCAAGAAGTGTGTATTTCATATCTGTACTTTATGTATTTACAGCACGCTGTTTTCCTGGTTGTTAGTACTGTCGTTTAGATAAGAACTCTAAAGTTTCTAATGCTTACCAAACTTCAGTTTCCAAGAAATATATGAGACTGTATAAAACTGAATTTGCTAACAGCAGCTGCCCACACTGACAGACGGATTAGAAGAGAGAGGCAGAGAAAAACTGTAATAACTGTAACAATAGTAGTATATGTCATTAGGAAATGTGTCAGAAACTTGAGGGGTATATAGTACAACAGCTTCTTGTTCAAAACAACCTGCAGTCCATGGGAAAAAAAATAGTAATAAAAAATAATAATAAAAAAAAATTAAAAAAAAAAAATAGGATGAAAGGCAATGGAAAAGTGAGATTCTCCACCAGCTGTTACTGGCCCCACACAGAGGTCCAAGCACAGCCCTGGCATTCACTCACCAGTACTGGGTTTTCTGGCTCAGCACAAGCTTCCCAAGCTCAGCACACATATGTATATAAGCTCAGTCTGAAAGTTCCCCAGTATATTCATGCAGGTGCTCCTCTTCGCAGTATAGGATTTGTCCTTTCTTTTTTGTGTATTTTCCAGTTTTTATAAAGCAGTTTGGAAGACTTTGGTGCTCCAAAAATCAGTCCAGAAGTCATGTCAGCAAAAGGAGTGCTTGCCTTGAGTGAGGGGGCAGGAGATCATGTTCTGGGAATGAGTTTCTGTGCAGTGTAGTGACATGACACCAGCCTTGTGCAGCTTCTTTTCAGCAGCTCTGAATGGCTCTGAGCAGGACAAAGCAATTTATTATTTCCCAGTGTAGCTAAAGCATGACAGCAGTGAGAGGGGGTCACCTTGGACCTGACTCGCTCACAGATCTGTGTAGTAACCTGCAAGCCTTTTGAGGATACATGTGTGAGGTGAGCAACTGGGATGCTCATTCAGGCCAGACTTAATCCTGCTCATTTTTCTCCTGGTTTTTAAATCTGAGGTACATGCAAGACCAATTTTAATTGGCTTGTAATACTGCAGGGTATCTGGAGAGCAACTGGAGTTCTTTTTGTATTTGTTGTGTGATAGAAAGGAATAGGCAACAAGGCAATTCAAAACAGAAGGGTGTCCAGCAATTCCCTTTCTTTTGTGTATTTTGGGGATAAATGATGAATTCTCGTATTTAAGGAGGAGTTTTCCTCTTCTGAACTAATCTACAGTACAGCTGAGGCTTTGGTGTCTACCAGCTCTCACAGAAACGTGTACAAGGCAACAGATTTAGCAAAAAAAAACTGTAAACAAACATCAAACCAAATTCTCTCACAAATTTCAGACTGACCTGCTGGTGATGTTTCATGAATGTAATGAAGTATGAGCTGATCTCATTAAAAAAGAAAACATATTCACACAAGTAAACATTCTTATTTAAACTCAACAGTTTACAGACAGACTTAGCTGGACTAGAAAACCTTGTGTGCCTAGGCACAGAGGATACCTCTGCATGCTCCATGTCTTTTTTCCATAGGAAATATTCCCAGGATCTCTAAT
This sequence comes from Aegithalos caudatus, assembly GCA_013389925.1. Lineage (NCBI taxonomy): Eukaryota > Metazoa > Chordata > Aves > Passeriformes > Aegithalidae > Aegithalos > Aegithalos caudatus. Next base: position 170,218 of record WEIU01013433.1, read on the forward strand.
GTCCATAGGAGGTTCCATAGGAAAGGATGCCTACATGTATTGCTTTCTGCAGATTTTGAGAACATCAAACAAGAAGTCAAAAACAACAAAAAAAAGCTAGGTAGAGTATCTAAATTATCACTCTTGCTATAAAAAGCCATCTGCCTGCTCAGCTGTAGCCTGCTCACAAGCAGGGCACCATCCAGAATCCCTGAAGGTCGGCAGCAATGTCAAATGCTAAAAGATGCCCAAGAAAAAGGCACACAGGTGGGGCTGCACATTAAGCAGTGAGTTCTGGATATTCCTCCCTGCTCCACAATTCTGAACCAAAGGGAAAAGTAGCTTGGACACGGGCAGAATAGAAAGCTTTCACCACAATGCTGAACAGCACCAAACTGAAGGTGCATGGGAAAAATGTGTGAAAAACTCAGCAGAGAAAGGAGACTTCAGGTTTGAGAACATACCTCAGAATGAAAATTACTTTTTCTGATTCACATCTTCCTCATTAGTTTTTATATCCAAAATTCAAATGCCACCTGGTCTAAGTCATCTCTGATTTTGATTTAAGAATAATCCATACAGCAGTAATAAACTGGCCCACCAGAAGTTTCTGCTTATGCACACACTTAAACAGTGTAGTAAAAAGTTTATACTTTTTGGTCCAGGAGCCAGTTGTTCTCTGATGTTGCTTTATGTTCAACAATTTCACTTTTTCTTCATATATTTACTCCAAGTCTAAGAATTGGATATTAAGCACAGAAATTATCAAATAAGTATATTTATATCTTGTTCAGCAAGACGCCCTATGAATGCAATTGTACAATAAAGGTGCATCACTTTAATGCAAAAGAAACTAGAAGAAGAAACGTTGGTTTCCTATAATTATTTTTAGGCCAAGATCACGCAAGCCTTCACACTTAACTCATATCTTGCAAAAGCCTGTCTTTTCATATGACATGTACATGTTAACTTTATACTTGATGACCAAAGAACAGGAATGATAGCACTCAGCTCTCCTGACAAAAAATGCAAACAAAACCCCCCAGACATTACTGATACCTGCACGTTGCTAAATTCGATATATACACTCGTTTGTTATGTTGTAGTCGCATTGCTGTCAAAAGGGAGCTCTGTTACTGTTGCTATTGGGACTAAGCAAGCAATTGACATTTTTGTTCTAACCTAAAAATAAAAGGCTGATTTTCAGTGGAACAAAAGCCCTGCAAAAACATTTAGTTGAGGAAAAAAAATATTCCTTATTTTTCTGCCAATTCAATTTCTACCAGTCCAAGAGGAAGGGATACTAACACACCGCCTCACCCCTTTTCATTTTGTGAATAATGTTAATCCTACAAAATATATATATTTTTAGGAAATAAAAAAAGTATTGGAAATGCCACAAATATTTCTCCCAAAAATTAAAGAAAAGAAGAAGAAAAAAGAAGGATCAATAATTCTTAGAGTTGTGTCAAAACCAATTCACAAGCAGTTCTTTTTCCCCAGACAAAACCATATACTGCAGGGAAAAGCTCACTATTGGTTCCCAATTTCTGTGGTTTCTCCTAAAGCACCAGATGGTGGTCTTGAGCTGGACTCGACCTGTCAGCTGCAAGCCAAGGCTACACAAGAAGCCTGTGCATGTTTGGGAACACAGCCCAGATCTCTTGACTTGCAGCCTGAGTGAACATGGCATTCTGTGTTGCAGGTACAGCTGCAACTGCACCGGGACTGGATTTATGGGCTCGCACTGCGAGACCCTCATCCCCTTCTGTTGGTCACAACCATGCTACAACAACGCCACTTGTGAGGACCATGCTGACAATTACACGTGCCACTGTTGGCCAGGTGAGCTCCAAATTCTTCTATAAATATTCCTTGAGGAGTAGTAGAGACTCTTTTATTTTTTACTCCTAATACAATAAAAGGTTGAAGCTCCATAACCTCCCAAGTCCTCTGTGGCCTTGTGTTTACATGGGCTTCACTCTTCATAAGGCAGGGCCCTTTGGGTAAGTTGCTTGCTTTTCCAGCTAAGAATTGATTCTCCAGTACAGCAGAAGTGGGCAAACCAAAAGGCACCAGCATTAAGATGCCAAGACAGGAGATAAGTCAAAGCTGGGAGCCATCTCCCAGTTACTTAATCCTTCAAACATGTGATCACTGCTGCAGCTGACCCTGGTTTTAGTCTTCATTAACACAACCTTTAAACCAGTCTGAACACTTCTGTGTGGCAGTGAACCCCAGGGGCTGTGTTCTCTACCAGCTGTTTGCAAACAGGCCCACACCCCGGCAGGGACACAGACCCTGTGCTCTTGAGAGACTGCACAACTCTATCAGCACACAAACTATGAGAAGTCTGCCTAAGGAGTTTATCTCTGTGAGATTACTGGGGATGCAGGAGCACAGACAGCATGAAATGCCTCACTGCTGTTGCACTACACAAGTCTTGGTGCAACAGATATGGAAAAATTAGGCAGAACCCTTCACATTTTCCAGAATTCAGGGATCATTGTAGTACTTCAACCTCCAGATGAAACACTTTACAAACAGCAAATTATTTATATTCCCTGCCCTCCTCTGCCTTCCCACAACCTGAGGGTGTATTACACCACAATGCAGTGCCTTGTTACCCACACAAATCTCCACTTTACTGCCTAAAAAAGACCCAGACAAATCCTTTATGGCACAGCTCAGCTCACTAATGTAGAGTAGCCACAGCAATGTCCTGCTGCCAAACTCTGGCAGGGAGCTTCAAGGGAACATTCACACCTTCAAGGAGCCGAGGAAAACTTTTGGCACATGACAAAGCCTGAAGCCGTGTGCAACTATTATTCCCAGTGTATATTCTGGGGTCTGGAAGGGAAGAATACGGAATGATAGAATTATGGAATGATTTGGGCTGCAAGGAACCTTAAAGGCCATCTAGCCTTTCTGTTCCTAAAAGGAGCCTACAAGAAATACAGGGAGGGTGGGTGACACGACAAGGGGAAATGTCTTCAAACTGAGAGTAGGAAAAAATTGTTCCCTGTGAGTTTGGTGAGGCCCTGGCATAGACTGCCTAGAGAAGCTGTGGCTGCCCTGTCCCTGGCAGTGTTTAGGGCCAGGCTGGATGGGGTTGTGGATACCCTGCCCCGGCGGGACGTGTCCCTGCCCTGGCGGGNTCGTTTGTTATGTTGTAGTCGCATTGCTGTCAAAAGGGAGCTCTGTTACTGTTGCTATTGGGACTAAGCAAGCAATTGACATTTTTGTTCTAACCTAAAAATAAAAGGCTGATTTTCAGTGGAACAAAAGCCCTGCAAAAACATTTAGTTGAGGAAAAAAAATATTCCTTATTTTTCTGCCAATTCAATTTCTACCAGTCCAAGAGGAAGGGATACTAACACACCGCCTCACCCCTTTTCATTTTGTGAATAATGTTAATCCTACAAAATATATATATTTTTAGGAAATAAAAAAAGTATTGGAAATGCCACAAATATTTCTCCCAAAAATTAAAGAAAAGAAGAAGAAAAAAGAAGGATCAATAATTCTTAGAGTTGTGTCAAAACCAATTCACAAGCAGTTCTTTTTCCCCAGACAAAACCATATACTGCAGGGAAAAGCTCACTATTGGTTCCCAATTTCTGTGGTTTCTCCTAAAGCACCAGATGGTGGTCTTGAGCTGGACTCGACCTGTCAGCTGCAAGCCAAGGCTACACAAGAAGCCTGTGCATGTTTGGGAACACAGCCCAGATCTCTTGACTTGCAGCCTGAGTGAACATGGCATTCTGTGTTGCAGGTACAGCTGCAACTGCACCGGGACTGGATTTATGGGCTCGCACTGCGAGACCCTCATCCCCTTCTGTTGGTCACAACCATGCTACAACAACGCCACTTGTGAGGACCATGCTGACAATTACACGTGCCACTGTTGGCCAGGTGAGCTCCAAATTCTTCTATAAATATTCCTTGAGGAGTAGTAGAGACTCTTTTATTTTTTACTCCTAATACAATAAAAGGTTGAAGCTCCATAACCTCCCAAGTCCTCTGTGGCCTTGTGTTTACATGGGCTTCACTCTTCATAAGGCAGGGCCCTTTGGGTAAGTTGCTTGCTTTTCCAGCTAAGAATTGATTCTCCAGTACAGCAGAAGTGGGCAAACCAAAAGGCACCAGCATTAAGATGCCAAGACAGGAGATAAGTCAAAGCTGGGAGCCATCTCCCAGTTACTTAATCCTTCAAACATGTGATCACTGCTGCAGCTGACCCTGGTTTTAGTCTTCATTAACACAACCTTTAAACCAGTCTGAACACTTCTGTGTGGCAGTGAACCCCAGGGGCTGTGTTCTCTACCAGCTGTTTGCAAACAGGCCCACACCCCGGCAGGGACACAGACCCTGTGCTCTTGAGAGACTGCACAACTCTATCAGCACACAAACTATGAGAAGTCTGCCTAAGGAGTTTATCTCTGTGAGATTACTGGGGATGCAGGAGCACAGACAGCATGAAATGCCTCACTGCTGTTGCACTACACAAGTCTTGGTGCAACAGATATGGAAAAATTAGGCAGAACCCTTCACATTTTCCAGAATTCAGGGATCATTGTAGTACTTCAACCTCCAGATGAAACACTTTACAAACAGCAAATTATTTATATTCCCTGCCCTCCTCTGCCTTCCCACAACCTGAGGGTGTATTACACCACAATGCAGTGCCTTGTTACCCACACAAATCTCCACTTTACTGCCTAAAAAAGACCCAGACAAATCCTTTATGGCACAGCTCAGCTCACTAATGTAGAGTAGCCACAGCAATGTCCTGCTGCCAAACTCTGGCAGGGAGCTTCAAGGGAACATTCACACCTTCAAGGAGCCGAGGAAAACTTTTGGCACATGACAAAGCCTGAAGCCGTGTGCAACTATTATTCCCAGTGTATATTCTGGGGTCTGGAAGGGAAGAATACGGAATGATAGAATTATGGAATGATTTGGGCTGCAAGGAACCTTAAAGGCCATCTAGCCTTTCTGTTCCTAAAAGGAGCCTACAAGAAATACAGGGAGGGTGGGTGACACGACAAGGGGAAATGTCTTCAAACTGAGAGTAGGAAAAAATTGTTCCCTGTGAGTTTGGTGAGGCCCTGGCATAGACTGCCTAGAGAAGCTGTGGCTGCCCTGTCCCTGGCAGTGTTTAGGGCCAGGCTGGATGGGGTTGTGGATACCCTGCCCCGGCGGGACGTGTCCCTGCCCTGGCGGGGGGGTTGGAGCCCCCCAGTGCCACACGCTGACCTTGCGGCCGTGTCTCGGCAGGGTACGCGGGCTCCCGCTGCGAGGAGGACATCGGCGAGTGCCTCAGCAGCCCCTGCCTCTCGGGCGGCCTCTGCGTGGAGCGCTCCTGGGCCGGACACTACGGGCTCGTCCCGGGGCTGCCGCCGGCCTNGTCCTTACGGGGAGAAAAGTGAATTTACACCTAACCCTAATCCTGAAAGAGATGCGTCCAGATATGCCCTTATTCTACCACAGCCAGCACTATTTAGCACAGCCGCAAAACACTTGGGTTTGGATTGTGTGCTTCTGGGGGTACAGTATTGTTCTGTCAACTCCACCTGCTTGTTCCTTCTGAAGGAAGAAAAAAAAATAATAGCTATAGTAATTTAACCAGCCTTCAATTTCTCATTCCATTCATCTCCCAAGCAGTTTACAAACTTCATGTCGTGTGAAAGGCATCACTGCTGTCTCCAACATAAGAAGTACAAAAGTTTATGGAGACCACAGCTTTCACTCCAAATCCTCTACTAATTTTTCTTCAAAGTGGTATCGAGACTTGTTTTTGTTCCAGTCCTTCCCCTTAACTGTCCTTCCCTATCCTGTCACTAAGTGTTGCTGTTGTTCTTTTGTTCTGCCTAAGGGACCATAATACGAGGCTTCTACCCAGGCTTCCAGCGTCTCCCAGGCTGTCCCAAGGCTGTTTCCCACCCTTACCTCTTTCACAAGCCACTGCTTTCTCTTCACCTCCTTTCCATGATGTCCAGACCTCCAATTTCTTTTCCTTCTGTCTTGTCCTAATTTGAAAACATCTGAGCTCTGTGAGACAAACAGGTGCATTTTTTTGAATAACCATCCTTTGTCCTCTCATTTCCTTATTACTTGTCTTCACCTGGCTCGTTTGCCTGATTTGGGTCAGATTCTATGGGTTTTCTTCACAGGGAGGACTTAATCCCCCCACTCTGAAACTCTTAACTGGTCTGAAAAAAAGGCATATCAGAATGTATGTAAATATATCAATCTTGAATCAATTTTTCAATCCATAATCTCACCATTCACAATGCAGGACTCTCCAAAGCATGAGGGAGAGAAAATACTGGAGACCCTGAAATTTCTACTGACTTGGTATGCAAATTAAATAACATTTTTAACAACCATAAGTAAGTTTAGTTACATACATACCTGTTGGATGCTATCTATATAGCTTTCATGAGGAAAAAAAACCCCAAAATAGTTATTCTTGGTAAATAGTTTGCCCACACCTTGGCAGAACACCATAATCTTTAACAGGACACTTTGTAGCAGTAGCACTGCACATTTCTCTCTGGTCTTTTCTCCTTCTCCCAGGTAACCTGAAAATAAAAAGTCCTAAAAATGAGCCTCAGTCTCCTTGGATGTCAGAAGCTTCAGCACAAAAAGCCTATAGGCAGGAGTGGAAGTGTCAACCTCTGATCTAGACAAGCAATTTTTCCAATTACAGCCAAATGATAAATAAGCCTCTAGTTTTAAATTAGAATTAAAGAAGATTTTTGATTAGAGTTGATAGCAGTAGTGTGATTCAAGGTAGCAGGTGAGTCCTTGGTCAGGACCATTTACTATATGGTGCTTATCTAATGGAGATGAATTAACACCCACCTGGAAAAAAGGTCAGGATATCCTTTCACCTGGATATCACCATGTTTCACTGACACCCCAAATCTTACATTTCTGCTGCTGTAACTCAGGAGTTTTTCCAGCCTTAACACCTGAATTGTTGTATGTTCTTTAGATATAACCCCTCAGATTGCTATTGCAACAGGACAGAAATTTTATTTAATAAACCACATTCATTTTATTATGCCTCTATCCTCAGTAAAGCACTCATATAACATTATAATCATACTTCACTAACATGGGTTATATGCAGAAATAATAATTCACATGTCCTGCATTGCAAGGGCCTGATCCAAAAGCCATTGAAATTAGTGGAAAGATCTAATCAAACTGAGGATGGTTGCCAATATGTAACAAGCATCTTTGAACTTACTGGATAAGATTGCAAATAAATTTGTGTAACTGAACTGGAAAACTGAGAATATTCATCTTTTGGACTACAGTTTTAAATCTAAGGGCAGGAGATAATGGAACTTAAACACATGCCTGTGTCAGGATAAAATATTTCCCTCACAAACTGGGAGAAAGGAATAAATATTACCTGGCAGTATCTTGTTACAGATAGTGATTTTTCAGGTGACTTGAAAAATAGTCAGTAGTCCTGCTGAAAGTCTTAAAAGGATCAAATCTGCAACCAAAATTATTTAGACAATTTGATTCTTAAATATATAAATCCCAGTCTGGAGACTTTATCCCAGCTAGAAACTCTTTGAGGACATTAAATATTCCTTACCCAGATCTAAGTTAAAAAATTTCTGCACAGGTTCTACAAAGGGTTAAATTTCTGCAGTTCCCTTTTTAAATCAGTGTTTGTGGATACTCAGATTTCAAGAGGTCTCAGTACTTCTGCAGTAGCAAGCCCTAGCTTTTTTTATATTACCTTGGCATGCTGGCCCCCTAGCACAACAGTACTTTTAATAAATTGGGCTTTCATTTAAAGGTCTTGTGATTTGTTGCTGCGAGGTAAGGGCAATAGTTACCCCAGCACCGTGTCCTTTCATACTGTGGATATATTGTATTGCTCTAGCACCGCACGTTTGTTAAAAAGGCTGTTATTTGAAAGGTTAAACTTTTCACTTGGCTCATGAAAACCCGTGAGAAGGGAGAAAGGCAGAGCTATGGATTTGGTAGTGACTCATTTCACCAGGTTGTAATAAACTTAACACCATGTCAAAATTAAGGAGCTTCTGAACTTGCGAGGTCTACCAAGTGACACATTCCGGAGCGGAGCGGAGCCCAAGGAGCAGCGAGTGTTGCTCCCTGTGCCTGGAGAGCCGCGCTGCCCACGGTCCCAGGCAGGGGGACGGTGCTGGGGATGGAGCCCATGCATTTTCCTGCGGCACGGTGAGGATGGGCTGCAGGCAGGGTGCCTGCTGTCACACACGGCTGAGTGCTGGCTGCTGAGGGCCTGGACTGCTGGTGTCTTGTAATCCGCCGTGTGCCAGCTGTGCCGCCAGCGCTGCTGCTTGCTTTGGCATTCAGCAATTCCTAAATGGTTTTTGGCCTTTTCGTTGGGCTTGTTTTCCGTTTTTCCCTTTTAAATTTCCTTGGCCCTTTTCCCAGCCTGTTGGACTACTGCAAGAGAAAATGATATGATCAGACTGGTGTCGGATGCATATTGAATTCCTGCCATATGCATGGGGGAAAAAAACTGTCTCCCAGAGCCAGAAGATGAGGCAGATAAATGGCCAGTATGGGAGAGTGCTGAACACTCAGCTAAGTAAAGAAAACTCAAGCCAGACACTGAACTGGGATTGTCATGGGACCGGTACTTAGAAACGGAATTATTTGGGCTCTCATTCTGCACTCTGAGCCAGGGTGACAGGAACACAGAGCACACAGAGCTCCCATCTCCCTGCCTGTCTGTAGGTGCTGCTGTGGGCACAGCACCCACCAGACAACAGGGCAGACTGAGCCAGCCATTCTCCTCTCCCCTGGCCTCTGACAGTGTGGGACAGACATAAATATTATTTATGGGTAGTGGGTAGGACCGTAGGGACATTACCACTAACTTGGGAAGCTTAGAATACATACATATATTTTTATAGCTATAAAAATAATGATGCATCTTCTTTATTTTTTAAACCTTAACCATCAGCACGATGATCACACAGCCACCATCCTCAGCTACGTAAAGCAATATGACTTAAAAAATTAAATCAAGGAGATGAATAATAAAGATCTCATCTCCAAAATAAAAATTTTATATTTTCCTTTATTTCTTCATCTGTCCTTCAGCTGTTCACACCATGGTAGTCAATCATTTCTCCGTTACACCAGGTTAATTCACTTTATTTCATGGCCTGTCATCACAGTTTAAAAGGTAATTATCTCTTGATTCCAAGACTTTTGAATAATACAAAGTTGATCAGGGAAAGAATGAGGATAAAAAAGGAGAAAATACAGAGAGAAAATGCAATTTTCAAGTTAAGAAGCTTTCAAGAGCACCACAGAGTCCTCTTTTCAGTGGGACTCAAGCTTCTCCCACAGGCAAGACAGGCACTCAAAATTAACAGATTCAGAGGTACTGTTGGCTAATTATTATTCCCATACAAGCTAAGTTTCAAGAAAGAAAATGTTGATACCATGAAATATCCATCGGAATTAGCTGATATAAGGAAAAATTCCAAGTATATTTGTATGTGCTACTTACATGAATTGCTGAAAAAACAGAATTAGGGCTTGAGATCTCTCTCTTTCTGGATTTCTTACCACTCTGGAACCACAGAGAGGCTGTAATTGGCATGCAAACTTCTTCACTAACCCAAACTCCATTCACAGTCAGAATAGGATCCCTTTCCCACTGTTGGACTGCTGTGAAGCCCTTACAAAACCAACTCAGTGGTGTCAGGCAGATGTGCAGCACAACATGAAAAATGTGGTTATTTTCTGAGCATGCCAAGGTTACTGCTTTCCTAGAGAGATTTCTACAGTGCTGCCCTATCTCTGTCCCAGCCCCTGTGATCTCCATGTGTCCCTGAGTTCAGAAGCACCGGGGGAGGGAGGAGAAGCTCCTGTTCCTGCTCTCCAGCAGCTCCAGAATTCATTCCATGGCCAGCCTAGGCTGGGCTGGACCAACACAGGATGCCCTCAGGGCCTGGCAGGCTCCTACTGCCTGTAAAAACCCTACACCAAACAGACAATTAGCACTTTAAAGTACTTGTCCAACTCTGCTAAAATCCCTGATCTTGAAAGAGCATTTGGACAAGCTTTTAATGATTCTACTCACTAATTAACATTTCTTCAGTCAGTAGCACAGTGGTAAGGAGATGTTCACATTGTCATCAGAATTGATTCCTTCTCAGTTGGCTCCTCCTCTATTTCTGCCACAGAGTTTTTCCTTCTCTCCTTTTTCCTTAATTTTTGGAAATGATCAGAATATTCTCTTAGAAAGACAAAGTGTGTCCTTTATCTCTCTGTGGTCTATTCCTGAAAGTAAATGCTTTCAGGCCCCAAGAATGAGGCATGCTCCCTGGTTACTTGCTTGTCTCTTTATTCATAATCAAGCTGTTTTCTTTGCAATAAGCACTAATGATTTGTCACATGCTTAGCTCCCAGACCAAGCACACTCTTAGGTCAGTGTGATTATTCTTTCTGGATAGATCCCCAGAAGGAAAGCTCACAATTCACACACTCTGTAGGTCAGTGGCTATGCAAGGGCAGCAATACCTCACAACATTGTGGGCAGCACTGAAATTGGGTCGTAGATGGAAGAATTTATGAATCTGCCATTCCTTTATCAGTTACCATTACAGAACTAGTGGGACATTTCAATTTCATTTCTACTGCAGGTTGTGTTCCTCTTGAACAATTTTAAGAAATACCATTTAGTAAAAGAAAGTGTAATTTTTACATTCTTTCACCATATAAATCACCACAGCAACTAAGACTGACTTGTGTTTTTCATGACAGCACTTTCCTTAACAGCCCATATCTTGAGACACTTTATGAAAGCCTAATAGCTTTTTTTTTTTTTTTGTCAAAATTAATCTTCTTATGAGTTAACTTGCTCCCTGCATGGCAGCAGACTGTGAGAGTGATTGCTTGAAGGCATTGACTCTACTTGTAGTGCTTACCTAGTGTTTACCACTGGTTAAAGAATCCTGATTTAATGGAAGACACTTCAGAGAAGAGTAGCATATGTCCCTAAGTGTTATTAATAACACCTGGAAACATTTCTGTGATTACAATATTCTGCAGCTTGGGTTTCACCTCACTAGAATCTGAATGTTTGTGTCTTATCCCCACTTCAGAAAAACAGAATAAGGTCTAATAGTATCCTAATGAATGACATTACTTCAATGAACAGTGGAGTCTCACAGCCCATGAAGGATGTGTTTGTACATCATTATCAGATCCACTTACCACAATTAATGTGCTCCAAGTAGAGACTGAAATAGTTTCAGATCCTAGAAACAAAATATGCCCCCAGCATGGGCACTGACTCGGCAGAGGACTCATTTTATTGAAATAAAATTCAGCTTTATTGAAAATTTCAGCTTGTCCCTGTTATTCCAATTGTACAAGGGAAGGTTTTGACAGAAAAATATTTTTACTGGTAATGCCACTCTGTGTTAAAATTTTGTAAAAGCTGAACCATGATCATTAGGAAATAAGCTCTCGAGCTTTTAATGACTACTCTACAAACCTAGTTTGTAGCACTGGGACTGATATTTAGAGCCCTGATATACCTATGAATATTTTTTAATGAGAAATATTACAATCTCTCCAGCTAGGAATGCAAAGACATGTCAGCCATCACTTCTGCATTATTCAGCACCAAAGGAGGGCACAAAGGTCAAATGTTTTGAGTTTGGTTTTTTTTGGTTTTTTTTTTGGGTTTTTTTGTTTTTGTTTTTGTTTTTTTTTTTAGTTAGAGATATATGATATTCAAACATTAGGAAGCATCTGCCATTATTATTTTCAAAACATGTATAGAGTTTTATGCTTTAAAATTTGACAGCTGACCCATCATTACTACAATCTATTTTCTCTGGTTGCACTGATATGTTAAGTTCTATAATGTAGTCCAGTGTGATTGACAGAGCCTGGAAGCAGTGGATATTTTGAATCTGGCACATCTCTCTGTGTTAAACAGTGTTGCACATAAACATTTTTTAGCATGAAAAGCTTTTTCCTTGAAGGGAAGGAGGAGGGGATGAATGGCTTTTCATCCATAAGGTCCCAGATCTTACAACACACAGACAGATAATGTCCTTAGATTTCATGAATTAGTGTGTTCAATATGCGGCAGAAAATGCTTAAAGAAAAAAAAAAAAAAATAAAAGGCAGTTGGATATTGTTTGACATCAGGAATAATGCTTTTTAAGCATCTGTTATTTTCCTGACACTCATTCTTGGTGGGTCATTCCATCATATGATTGACTACTTGTTAAATCGAGTCTATCCAGTAAGAATTTTCCTCCTGGGGCCTTCTTCAAGCACTGCCTACTTACCTTTTTGATTTCTTTTTGAAATCTCTGGATAAACCTTTCCTAGCCTTTTTAATTGGCATAACTCATATATTTATAGCCTCTCTACAATCCAATTTTGCCACCTCTTGACTGAGCTTATGAACCTGCTCAGTTCTGTCTTTCTCCGTCGAAGAATCTCTCAGGCCCTTTCATTTCTTGTTTTTCCCCAGCCCAGCAGCGTTACCATCTGATGGCAGAGACTAATGAGAGCTGAGTTTAAAGTGTGGTCTAAGTGATAACCATGCACAAACCTGTGTGAAATCCAAGGTACTGCAAACACCACACTGCCAGCAGAACTTTGCTCCTTCAGAACTGGATTGTCCATCTCAGGAGTTACTTTGGAGTTACATGCTTTTTAGCACTGCTTTGTGTAAGACTGCGTTGTTCTGGTGCAGTAACAGTCAAATTGCAAAGTTAAGCAGATGCACAACTTATGCCCAAACAGAGAGGAACTTTCTTTAAATCTACACATCCAGCTTTCACTGCTCTGGAGAAAGTGCTTGGCAAATAAAGAGTAAAGAGAAGACCTGTGCTATGGGACTTATATGTTTTACTTTCTCAGTATTTTTTAATTTATGGCATATTTAAGGTCAAATGTCAAGTGATAAACAAAATGACCTGATTTAATAGTTCAGTGTTTTGTTCAACAGATGATTTCAAAACCAGCCTTAATAATGTCATGATTGTGAACTCCATTAAAATCCAGTTTATTGGAAATACACTAAATTATATGGCCAAACATTCAAGAGGCATTACTTCTCTTTCCCTACGTAACAGAGGAACTCAGGAGTGGCATGGGAGAAGCTGGTGGAGTTCAGTCAGAAAAAGCACATGGGCTAATAGTTCTGAATCAGTGCATGTAGTATAAATTTGTGTTCCCACACATACGTGCTAATACACAAAGAAATACACATATGTGTAAACACATCCATAACAGCTAATTCAGAGTACTTTATTGCTCTGCTTGTAGAAAGCCTTACTAGTTTAAAAAGGTCTCCAACTTTCATTTTTGCTATTTTGAAGGGCACAGTTTTCTGGCTGGATTGCTTTGAGGTGAGAATCAAGGATTTCTCTTCATTCATTTCTGCAAAATTTGCAGCATGCTGGTAATAAGGAGAGTTTCTGTTGGTTTTCACTTCACAATAATTATTTTACATGCCTGGCTTCTGACAATGGGAAATGCATGATCTTTGCATGCCAAACTTGCATATGTTTGTTATGAAGACAATTTTAAGCTACATTGAGATTAAAAATTAAAGTATGTAAGGTGCTGTTAAACTGCTGTGGCATCAAATATAAGTGGTATGATGCCATTCATCACTTTGTTTAGAAGTTAAAGTTTTTACACAGCTTAGCATAACCCTGTATTACCTAGCTTTACAAGTATCAGCTGTTGTGAAAACATGCAGTTTCTTTGGATTGGAATCAGCGTTTTGTTACCAGCAGAGCTCTGAGAACCAGGTCTCTGTAGCCCTTCTGTACCTGTGAGCCAGCAGAGGGAGCGTGAAATGCTGTCCGTGCCCAGCATCTGGGAGAATGAGTGAGTTCTGGCTGGAGCTGCCATGGCAGGGCTCTCACTGCAGCCTGATCTGGGAGGTGCTGCTTCCCAAACACTTTGTGAGGAAAGCTGTTTGTACTCCAGATTTTCAGCTTTTGCACCACACAGTTTGGTTAGCAGGATCTTCCATGGGAAGCTCAGGGATATTGCTCTGCAGCCAGTCACGATCCACCCAGGGCTAGAAAAGCTACGGAGAAAACCAGCACCATGCTTTTGAGTAGGAAAGAATAATTTGATGACCCAAACAGGATAATTCCTAGTTAAAATTTCTTAGCACATTGTAGGCTTGCCTTTCACACAAGAAGAACAACAACTTTATATTTTTACTAATTATGCCAGCGGTCCTGCTGACAGACTATTCGGCTGAAGAGAGCACCCACAAAGAATTTTGCACGCCTTCTTGACAAAAAATGTTTGACCCAGGAATTGTGCAAAATGTCCATGTTTTCCTCTTTGTACTTAAAATATCAGCAAAGGACTGTTTCAGACCCTTACATAAGGTTCCCATAATGCCAGTGGCAAGAATGACATCAGTTTTTAAAGCATAAAAGGCACCTCATCTAGGCTCCGAAATGTCAGTAGTAATTACAAACTTTGTTTTCAAGTATAATCAATTCTTTATTTATGGTGTGAAATGTTTTTTACCCTTTTGAACTTTCACCATTCTAAGCCAAGCAATATTGTTGGCATGTTCTTTTAAAAATAATTGCTTCTCGACTGAGAAATTGAATGTCAAGTTCCAAGTTGATGTAAATTAAATGGGTTGCATTAATAGTCTGGCCCATGGTAGGAGTGAGTGTTTTGATTCTGGTTTTGACTTCGGGACATGACCTCTTGATCACACAGGTCAGCACAGATGGGAAATATTGAAGAGGTACCCCAGGTTGACATGGGGAAGAAAGTGTCTAGAACTGATGTATCACAAACTGTCTGATCCATTAAACAGAAGCAATCTCAGGCTCCTCAGAGAATAAAGCTCAGTTGTCATAGGTCATTACGCTCTTCAAAAAAAGAGTTGGAAGGAAAATCATGATGATGGAAATCCTCAGGGCTGTCATGTACACATAATCTTCTAAACCTTCCTGGATTAACACTGCCTAGCCTGTGTACAGGGGGAATGGAGTAAGGAACCAAAATATTATTAACTTCTACAGTACAATTACGTGCCAGATTTCCCACCTGTGGCTGTTAAAAAGAATTATTTTACAAGATAGAGTGTTTTGCAATTGAAAGCAGGACATCTATACAGCTGAGAGTCACACTTATGTGACCATGTCTTGAGAAGAATTCCATCCATGAGAGCAAATCACATTCACAAGGTCAGGCAATTCTTCAAGGGGAAGGAACAGGTGAATTGGGGTGAAGTTTATATATTATATTTTAATTGAAGGCTATCTCCTGCCTTTAATGCTGGCTTTTATTTCAACTTCTGAGCAACCCCAGCTCTCTCAGTCTCTCCTCATGACAGATTTTCCAATTCCTCAGCCCCTCAGGGTTCTTGGCTGGACCTGCTCCAGTGTTGCTGCTCCTTTTTTGTGCCTGGGGAGAGCAGAGCTGGGCTTGCCATGGTCTTCCTGGTGCTGAGCAGAGGTGAAGGGTCGCTTCCCTTGACCTGGTGGCATCACAATTCCCAACCCAGCCCAGGAGTCTGTTGGTCCTCTCTGCTGCCAGGGCCCACATCTGCCTCATGCCCAGCTTGCTCAGAGATGGCAGAGCTGCCTTCAGCCAGCTGGCCACAGCTTCTTCTGCTGGATGGGCTTTTTTGTCCCCAGATGCAGGACGTGGATGGAAAATCCCTTTGCAGAATTTCATGGACTTCCTACAGATAACCTATTTCCCCAGCCTGCTGATGTCCCTCTGAAAGGGGGACACAACTCTCAGCTGCATAAAGAACTCTTTCTAATTTTGTATACACATATATATGTGTATATACATGTGTGTGTGTGTGTGTGTGTATACAGTTCCCATTTTAATTGTTAATAAATTTTTAAAAATCACTTTAATGCTTTTGTTGGATTGGACTCAGGAGTTTTGCAGTTTGCTGGCAATTAATTAGCACTTATGAGTCCCAGGTCTAAGGTCTTCTCAAGGACATAAAGAATATGTTGGGGTTTTGAGTAATAAAAATAAGCTGATAAAGTGAGCACCAAAACAAATTTTATGTGATCTACTACATAAAAGCTCTTACATTAATTGTTCCCTGTAGCATCTAGTTCTTAATTATACAGTGTTTGCTAATAAGAGGAACAAGTGAAAAAGCCCAGTATTTTTATGTCTGTTCATTGGCACTGTTTGAAAGAAACTCAGAGGTGACTCCAGTAAGGCACTACCTGCTTCTGTTTAGGTGCCTGGACTGATGTTTTTAGGTACAAGGAGAATTTCAAAGAAGTTAAGCTAGCCTTTTCCTGATGACCTGGATGCTGATCCCTTTAAAAAGATTTGAATTAACTTAGAAAAGGACTTCTGTTGATTGTGTAAGGAGAACCAGGTTAAGGAAAACATTTTATTTCCCTGGCTGACAATGAACTTTGCACATTCAATAAACAGTCTTGGAGAGAAGAAAAAAACCCAACTGGTATAGACAGCTAATTTATGCTGATAATTAACTGCTAGAAGTAGATTTGGTGGATCTGATTCAGATTGCTCTCCCACTGCTGTAATTCTTCGAGTCTGGCTGTGCTAACAACATGACACTAATACAGAGAATTATAATGATCAATACAATTATGGCTGTAGTCTCTGTCCTGTGGGCACTATTTTTGCTTAACAAAGAGGGTTCAGAATCTGCTACTAGACCTGTTTGTGAGGCCAGAACATCATGGTAAATTACTGCCTGTAGTACCAAATAAAGAAAACTATTTAAATGCTGTACTGTGAAAAAGTACAGTGCACAGCTACAGAACCTAACTGTAACACATAAAGACACAGAAAAACTAGATTTAATCTGGCTAAATCTCATACCTCGAATATGCTCCAGGAAATTCCCCACCAGGCAGCCAGGATTCCATGGCAAGCACACACAGTCCTAGCTGAGGTCCACACTGTCCCGCTGCCATCACAATTGCTGTCTGACCAGGCAAAATTGAAGGTAGCTTGGGTTCCCAGCCTTGAGAGGAGTTAAGCATATGAAACCTTAGATGAACAAAGCCACCATTTAGATGAGTTTTCACACTACAAAAGGACCAACACAGCAGGGAATGAGGGGAATGAACACCGCTGCTGGAGTGAAAAGAGGTACAATCCTCTGTCCTTCCCACTGACACAGAGTGGGACTGAAGGATCACAGCCCAAAATCTCAGGTCTTCTGCATCTACAGCTGCTCTAGAGCAAGTCACAGCTTATCCAGGAAAGAAAACACACATAAAGTAATAAAAAGTGGATAATTCAGCATAAAAAGCTTGGATTTTCTTTCTATATTTAAAGTAATAATAAATATTATAAATATATATACTGTAGGAATAGAGAAGTGTGATTATGCACAGCATAGCTATGCTGTTTATACAGTTATGCTGTGCACAGCTCAGAATACACACAGCATAGACATGTTATGTGCACTCACCCATTTATATTTTACATTTTTCTATTCTCACATGTCCATTATCAATTAAACTCTATAGGCCTATTAAAATTATGATTTTCTGGCCTTCTGGCTATTTCAGTTTGTTACAATAAGGACTGACAATGAAGTTATGTAAACACAGTCATTTTTGCATGTTGTGGAAATTCACATTCGTTGTAACAAAATGAGAAAATCCTGCAAATGACTGAAATTTTCCAGAGTGCCATTTCCAGGGCAGAAGCTGTTTCACACTAGACAGCACAGTGGCTGTGCTTGCCTAACTCTGTTAAAACAAACAGGAAACAGCCAACAAGAGACAAGGTAGAAAATCCCTTTTAGGGGAGACAACACTGCATACATTTCTCAATGGGTGTGTTCGTCAACAGCATGCACTCTTTTAAAGCCCTTAAGTGTTTGTAGGATGGAAAATTAATTTGTTTTCTAATTCCAAAGTGAATCATATGTTCCAAACAGATTTTCAAGTCAATGAAACATGACCTTGTATGATCTAATTAAACAATTCAAAGGTATTGGTTGTTTTAAGATCCCTCTGGATATACTTCAGTTCAAACGCACACACATCATCTAAATGTACAAGCTCATAAATCTACAGAAAATGCAAATCAGATCATTAATGCTTTGAATTTCACAGTCTTGCCACCATTTTCTAAAAGGTAGTACATGAAAAATTTCTGAATTACACATACTCTTTTTTCCAACTTACACAGCACACCAAAAAAACTCCATATTGGAAAGCAGAACACCAAATATCTTTCTTTGGCTTCTAAATATCTGGTCCAGAATCAGGTATAAAATAACAAAATCTTTGAAACCTGCTGTTACAATTTCTTCTCTGTATGATGTCCTGACCCTTTGAGTGGAGCACTGGACCAGATGATGACCTTTGAAGGTCTCTTTCAATGAAAGCAAAATTTTCTATGACTCTGTCCTAATTCTCTGTGTTTTGTGAATTGACTTTTCTGCTCCAGTGCACACGGCTGTGTGATTACAAAAAAAACAAAAAAAAACAAAAAAACAACAAAACAAAAAACTNCCTTTTCCCACTCTTAATTTTAGCCTTTAGTGTAGACTTTATTTATGATCTTGCAGTATTTTTTAGCATCCCTCACACATCCTATGTAGATTGATGGCCATACATATACACTCTGTTCTCTTACTACCCCCAAATGCCCACATGTCCAACAAGAATTCTGTCTCAAATGCCAATACCAGTATCTTTGGGGGTACCATTGATTCCCATATTTTTGTTTCTTTTTCCCCAGTCACATCTTTCACAACTTTCTCATCTCTTTAATCTCCAAAATCATACCTACTCTTTTTTCCATCACCTTTCTCTACTTTAACCTGTCACACTCTGTAGTTGTGCTCTCCCTCCTCTCTTCTCCCCTTACTATCTCATACCATCAGCATGGTCATAGCTACAATACATTTGTGCAGCCAGAAACCCCACTCCAGAAGGATGCTGCCTGGGAAAACTGGGCTGCAACCATTTGATTTTCCTCCTTGCCTCCATCGGTCAAAATGAGCGCCACGCAGGGACAGATTTCTTCAAGGCGTTTTTCCTCACTCCAGATTCAGGCCCTAATCCCACAATTGGATCCACATGGCTGGCTGTGCAAAGTGAGACAGGGGCAGAGGTGTGGGCTCCAGGAAGCAGCGTTGCTGTGCTGCCCTGGCAGGAGCCTGGCAGTGTCCCCTGACCCCTGGCCGTGCCGCGCGTGGCTGCGCGCAGGGCGCTCCTGCGCCGGCTGCCTCATCCACCCAGGAGCTGCAGCCAAGCTCTGCCCACAAGGCTGGTTCCAATAGTTCTAAAATAAAATAAACACACCAGATCTCACTGAACAGCTAATCACCTACAACATGTACATGATTTTCTTCTTCTCTCTTTTTTTTTTTTTTTCTTCTTTTCAAATGAAAACTATTTTAGGTGTGGCAAAACATGTGAAACAAGTGGAAAAACATTTCCAAGTACTTTTGCTCTCAGAAAACCTTTATTGATTGAAGAGATTAAGGGATTGGGGGTTTTACTACTTAAAAAAAATCCATTTTTACTGAAAATTCAAACTAGTCTATGAAGCTTCGGGCCAGAAACATTTAAAAAGATTGAATTACAGCATGCCATTCTGAATGTAGCACATTATGAATTCCATATCCCTCAGCTAGAGTGACATATTTAATGATTAAGCCAAGCCACTCAACTCTATTTCTATTTTAATTTTTTTCCTAGCCAGTATTAACTTTATATATATATTTCAAATGGCAAGAGGAAAAATAACAGAATAGTGGATTTGTCTGCAATAAAGGAATAACTAGCAAGGTCTAACAATTTTATGAAATTAGAGTTCTGTGTGGAAGGTATCACGTGCAAATTAGCCCAATGTTAACAAATGCTTATTATCCTACTATTTTAAAGAATCCTGTTTTCCATGTGCTCCAGCTCTGCTCTATGTTCTGTCCTTCATTTTACAAAAGCTTTTCCTGCCAGGAGAGCAACAGAAATTGCCATGCAAGATCAGAGCACTGTTCACATTAAGTTCAGTATCAAATGTAAGCCAGTTCTTTACTGAAGAAAAATAGGTTAAAAAAGAAATCCATTTAAATACCCTTCACTTGGTCTATGCTGATGTACATAAGAGTAAAACTTCCTTCCTGACCTGCATGGTGACTGATTTATACCCACAAGCATGGGGTTTAATTACAATGACACAGAGATGGTCAATTTATTTCCTTGCGCTTACTCACTCATGAATGTGAATTTCCTCCTTCCAGCAAAAAGTAATTATCTCTTTGCAATTATCTGCACAGATGTGGCAAAGTTAGAATTTTCATGATTGTCTGCTAAAACCCGGGGCCCTGAAGAATATGTGCTCTGCCAGATCTTTCTGTTGGCCTCAGGATTAATGAGTCCCTTGAAGAGAGAGTTGTTTGCAGCTGGGGTAGGATTTTATAACAGACATTTCCAAAACTCTAAAATACAGGTGGAAGAAGTGCAGGGAACCTCTGACAATTACTTTCTGGGCAGGATTACACAAGTTTTATACCTGCTTTATGGTGGTTTCACATGGAATTTTCTCCTCGGTTTGTATATTAAAATGTTATTAAGCACAATCTCTGACTGTAATTAGAGTCTCTGCTCCTGGCAAGTTTGTTCAAACTCCCAGCAGTGGTTCTGGCATGGCTTCAGGCCGTTTGCCGAATGCCCTGCTCTGAAGTTCCCCTGTCTCTGTACCACCAGCCCCGTGTTGTCACTGAGCTGTAAGGGCAGATGTCTGTCCCCACTCGTTGGCTCTGTGTCTGCTCATAACCTTCCCTCAGAGTCCTATTGTCACAGTCACCCTGCAAAAGGAATGACAGTTACTGAGGACCTCCAACTTCTTGCAGTATTCAAGATAAAGTGCACATTAAACATCAAACTGCAGGATGAGATGTCTGTTAAGCACTACTAATCAAGTGCATTCACACTAACTTATCAAAATGAACTTTTATTTTGTTTAAAGTTTCCTTACTCACCTTTCCAAAGGCCTGGATGAAATTTTTACCCTTTAGTATTTAAAAGTATTATAGGAAAATTCACTTGATGCCTGTGTCAGAGGCTGGAAGAAGCAGCAGCTTTCTGAGCATCTCCATAAAAGCAATTGTGAATTGTAGACTAAATGAATCCAAAATTGTGTTCTGTGAGTGAGTCTTTTGGTGAACCTAAACCCAAATGTGACACAAGGTTAGAAATTTCTTAATTAGTGAATGAGTTGAGGGACAAGAGGAAATTGATAAACCTAAGTGCAAAAATAATGTCTGCTGCTAAAATTATCACAGAAATTAGTAGTTAAATCTCCTGAACTCTATTTCGCCCTCATTAAATTTGGTCTAAATCAAAATGTGTTGCTCAAGAGCTGAAGAAGGAAAATGTTTTAGCAAGTTTTTACGTGTCTTTAGCACACTCAAAAATCTACAGACACAGACTTTCTTTAAGTAGAGAGAGAAAATGCAACAAAAATACTTTATAAAGAAACAGGATAAAATTTTAGATCCTTCCTATCTGCTTATTGAGATGTACAGTTTCTCTGAATGACAGTGACCATGACAGAGTTGATCTGGATTAACAAACCTCTTGAAAGGAAAAAAAAAGTCTTCAAAAACAACACCTTGCAAAACAAATAAACTGACCAATCAGTTCTGAATGGATCCTAATAATATGCATTTCTGTGAAACACAAACAATGTTCAGTGTGAGCATGAACTTGGAGAAAAAAGAATTTAAATAGGATACATATCTATTGTGTAAGCAGTTTAATGGGTCTTACTTTAAGCCTTGTTGATCTGGCTTGGGCAAAATACACCACCAGACTACATCAGCAGGTACAGAAGTGGAGCAAGCTAATCCTGGAAAGGAAGCCTTGATACTAAGAACTGTTGTGAATTTCACAGAAATTTACTCTGTCAACTGCTTAAGTGCTAAACAATCTTTTTCTTTCGGAAAATTTCCTGCAGAAAAAGATGGTTGCAACTAGGATACAAGTTTACATCATTTTAATGACAATGTTTACAGGTAAATATTTTCTTTTTGTGAATTTGGGTGTGTATTGAATGTGTATTGAATGTGTAGCACCTATTGGACTGTACTGAAGGTGTAGCACCTATTGCTTGTTTGTAGTTTCTTGATATTTATTTAGTGTCAGGGGAGTAGAAAGGCAAAAGGCTGTAAGCAGATTTCTAACCAAAGGTGTGTATCAAAAGTGTCATTTGCATAATGCTTTTAAAATTGTTTAATCAAAATGAAAATCAGTGACATTCAGCAGAATTATGCTTGAATAATTGCTTTTGTCATCCTACTTCTGCAGGAAACCTGTGCTGCTAAATTTGAAAGAGGGAGTTTAATTAAGAGGTTAACACTTAGGAAATAGCCACCATATAGTAATAATATGTAAGTGAAAAAAGGAGACAGATGAGTGATGCTATCAAACTGAGTCAAAGGAACTGTTTCATCTCTGTTTTGAAAAAAAAGCAAACTTCACAGGTGGGAAAAGTAATCATCTTTAAAAATCACACTATCTGAAATTTTATGTCAGTGTGTAATACATTTAGAAGAGAAAATGCTGTATGATTCTACTTTACTTTTTCCTTTAAAAACACAAATATGCTTAGCTGAGTTAATGCATGTAACCACTGAAAAAAAAAAATGGTTGCCTTTGCACTTGTTTTGGTATGTTTTACATCTTTTGAGAATACTTTTGACATGCTAACGTCTCCAACCTGAGCTATTTGAACTGCTTATACAGTTCTATAAATATTGACTAATCCTTTTATCTAGAGTGCTTTTATCTTGACTGACATTGGTCTTTGCTTGCATAGCAATTGACAGATAACAAGCAGTATCAACACCACTTGCAAGAACAGCTGATTTATTTATTCTTGATACGAAAAAGTGACTTATTATTTGTCTTTTGGTGTGACCTGTATTTGTATTTGTGCTAATCTTATTATGAAATAGTAGGCCTATATATGTAAGTGCATACATGTGTGTATGTCTATATGCACAACCCGATAAAATAACTCTTTTTCAAGGTATTTTTAATATCATTACTTAAAAAATGAGCATTGTATTGAGACACTGAAATGACTATGAAATCTATGCATTTAATTATGCATGCAATTATGCATCTATGACTCTTACAGAGCCACTTTAATAACTGATACTATTCATTTTTGATGGGCGAAGAACACATTAACAATAATATGTGTACCTCCTTATAGAACTCATTTTTGTTGGACATTGATGACTTATTTTTCAAACATCTTACCTAAATTTAAAAAATAGAAGTATATATAATATCTGAAAAAAATTTAGCATTCTCATTCAATAATTTTGTTAATTTTATGTCTTATCTGATGAATTCGAGAACATAGACACTAAAGATCATTGTAAAGGTAAATACATCTGTGTTATCCTTTCCAGAGGCAAGTCACTACTGCAAAGTGTGACTGGGACCACAAGTTACAAGGCAAAGGGAATGTCTGGCAGGTGCTGAGGGATAATAAAATAGCACACAGAGAGTCACCACACATTACTGAAAATGCAACAACTAAGGACCTGGCCATTCAGAATGCTGATTTTTTATGAAAGGTTTCACAGGGGCTCCCAGTCTCTAAGTCCTTAAGCACAGTCTGTCCACTCTGAAGCCCTATGACAAGGCTAAGCACAACCTGATCCAAAGGCTCGTGGGCTGAACTAATTTTTATCTCTGACTCAAAAAACCCAAAGAGACCTGCATTTCTACAGCCATCACATTAGAACTGGGTTGTATAAATGACCTGGGGATACACTGTTCTCCATGTCAGAGCAGGGAAGGGAGCAGTGTCAGGCAGGAGATGTACTAACACATTGACCAAAACAGGAAACAATTCACAGTAACTTTACTTTTCATATACAGGAATAGCAAAAGCAGGACAAGTTGCTAACACTGAAATTGCCACAAACTGGACAAAGCAGACATGGCTCTGGCCCCCAGTCAGGAACGGTTTGGGAACTGCACTTCACTTGGAGAAAGTCAGCCCCAATGAGCTGCATTTCTGCCAGATGCCACTGCACATTAAGGTATACAGAGACACCTCTCATTGGAATAAAGATGAGCCTGGCTGGAAAACACAGAGGCTGCTGCAGCAAAACCCCACTGCCAGGC
This sequence comes from Aegithalos caudatus, assembly GCA_013389925.1. Lineage (NCBI taxonomy): Eukaryota > Metazoa > Chordata > Aves > Passeriformes > Aegithalidae > Aegithalos > Aegithalos caudatus. The sequence goes on from WEIU01013433.1 coordinate 194,373, forward strand.
CAGGGAGATTTCACTAGCTGTGCTCCATAGCCTGAAGCTTCAAGAGGAAAGTCAGTTGTGCTTTAATTGAGGACTGATGAGTGAGTTGGATCACTGCAAAGAGAGGTTTTTGTGCACTTGCTATGACCACTTCACTCTGGCTAATCTTTTAAACAAATTTCTCCCAACTCTCAATTCCCTCCTGGCTCTCCTCTACTAACCACTCTCCCAGATGGGTCCAGTTACAACTATGATTGAATGAAGTGGACAGGCAAGGAATCAGCCTGAGCAACTACACTATCTACTGCTATTTGAAGCAATTCATTGTGGCTGAATGCTGCTCTAATTTTCCATGAGGAATGGCTGTGTTTTGTTATAGAAATAAAGCCTGATGTGAATTTGTACACAAGGCTAGGTGTGGTGCCTGGTACACCCAGCTGCCACTCCTTGAGCCTCAGCACATCTCATTTCCTGATTTACAGGCAGCAGTTTTGCTGTGGGGATGGATGAAATTATCTATTTAATTTGTGCTGGTGATACTAGTTTGAAAACTAACTGCAAAGTGTTTCTCATTTTTCTCTAAGATAACTATAAAGGGAAGTGGAAATGTTAAGAGTTGCACTTAGCATGAGTTATCAAAAAAGCATTTGGATATTTTGGCTGCTTCCAAGGGAGATGAGAAACAGATTTTCCCTGATCCACTGCATGCATATTGGTCACTTGATTGCTCAAGGGAGAAGTTAGTGTAATTACTGCTTTATAGATGAACAACAGTGCAGAAGGATAAACAGATTAGTTTTACAAGAGGAACAGATTTGTTTTTCTCTGTGAAGTATGATCCAGCAGACCCACTTAGGGCACATCCATCCAATTACAATGGAGTTCAGATGAGGAGTTCTCCTTTTACCAGATACCAGAAGCCAAGCATTATAGAGAAAAAAAGGAAATATCAAACTGTATTGACAATCTCCTGCAGAAGTGCTCTCATCACCAATCAACCTCGCAGATATTTGAGAGAATATTCCTTTCATCTTTTCTTGCTTTATATTTTGTACAGAGGAGAGGTAAAAAAGTTCCCCTGTAGTACATACTTTTTGCAGTACATACATTTTGCAGGCGTGATCACCCGCGTGTCAGTCTGTCCCACCATGTCAAATATCACCTGTAAGTCCTGTGACTCTCACTTGAAGAGTGTTGCTCCAAGGTGTTTCATATGAGACCAGGAATATTAGTCTGTACTTCTGACACTGTTTGAATGAACATGAAAAAGAAGGAATGACCAGGAGATCATACTCCATCCCCATACTAGATTATGGATAGGAATTAGGCAACAATTCTTGGGGGTTTTGTCCGTGATAAACCATTCAGTTCCTTACAAAGCATTCTAAATTTCTACAACAGGATATGTGGGAAACAATTTCTTGATCCCATCTGATGATGTTTATCTTAATTTCATCACATTATCGATATCAAAACTGTCCATTAGTTTGGTTCTTTTCTCCAAAATGTGCTTATCACTTATGTGTTTACATAATACTTTGCACAAGGAAACCATGACAAATGGCCTTATATTTAAAGTGGTTTTTTTTAACTTGTCCATCATCGATTTATCAAGGCATTCCCCTCGAACAAAAGATAATTTAATAAAACACATTATTAGAAGTGCTATTTTGGGCTCCATTTATTCAAACCAGCATACCTAATTCTTTGTTTATTCTTCAGGTACTCACTGTGATGAAGACGTCAACGAATGTTACACGAACCCTTGCCAAAATGGTGGGATCTGTGAGAATTTTCCTGGAAATTACACTTGCCATTGCCCACCTGCAAACAAAGAAGGGATTTTTTATGGTGGCTGGAACTGTACAGAAGTTCTGCATGGCTGTACTGATCATCAATGCCAAAACAATGGAATATGTATCCCACATTTAAAAAATGGCCAACACGGATTCAGCTGCATATGTTCACCTGGGTATACTGGAATACACTGTGAAACCATAACCACATTTTCTTTTCAAGGAAACAGTTTCCTTTTGTTGAAGAATCCCCAGACCCATAAAAAGGATTTTTTCTATAATATAAACCTGAGGTTTCAAACTGTGCAACCCACAGCTTTTCTGTTTCACCGAGGGGAGAAAAACACCTTTGCAAAGTTGGAATTACTGAATGGCTACTTACACTTATCCGTGCAAGTCAATAATCAGCCACAGGCTCTTTTGCATATTCCACATAATGTCAGTGATGGAGAATGGCATTCAGTGGAGGTAACCTTGGCAAGAGCTGTTATTCTTAATTTGCTTGACAGCTCTTGTGTAGAATCCTGTCTCAATAAAACGTCTGCTAAGATAGATAACGAGCTGGTGATGTTTGCGTTTCAGAGCACATTTTTGGGCGGCTTACCAGTGGGGAACAGCAACTCTCTACAGAACACCTTTAATACACATTCTGCACCTTCATTTGTAGGCTGTCTTCAGGATATTGAGATAGACTTGAATGTTATTACTCCAGAGAATGTGTCATCTGGGTCATCTTTAAATGTCAGGACAGGGTGTGCTAAAAAGGACTGGTGTGGCCACCACCCGTGCCAGAACAGGGGACGCTGCATCAACCTGTGGCTGAGCTACCACTGCGACTGCTACCGGCCCTACACGGGGCCAGACTGTGCAACAGGTAAGGGGATGCTGCTGGGGTTTGTGGGTTGTGTGCCTGCTGAAAACAAGGCCAGAAACAACCCTGTTTACCTGGCGGTGAAACGGCGTGACCCTGAGGATCCCTGGAGCTTAATGTCAAGTGGTAAGCCAGTGCAAGAGGTTAGTAGTGGTGCACCTTTGTTATTTTCTAGTTAGATTCCCAGGAAGGCTTCTTTTCAGCCTGACAAAAAATAAGGCAGGCTAAACTGGTGGATTCCACTCATCTTGTTTTAATATCTTCTCAGTGCTTTTAGCACTCCATAAACTCTGAAAAACTGTAGTTCACTAGAGGTTATCCATGCTGAGTAAAATTTAGAAAGCAAGTCACTTGGAGTTTAAGACTTATTTTCAAAACATTCTTTGAAAATTTTATCCTTGAGCTCTCTAGGCTTTTATAAAGAGATTCGTTTAAGGCAACGAAAGGCAAACAAAAGTACTGCAAGTTAAAATAAAGACAGATTCCAATTTAAAAAAAAAATGAATGAGATTGTACTCTTAGCTTAATCTGATTAGCCCAAGGAGCAGGCAGGGCTTCAGCAGCTGGAAACAGGGTCCATTCATCCCTCAGCTGGTCCCAAGGCGGGGCTGCACAATCCCCAGTGCAGGCTGCTGTTCCCAGAGAGCTGTGTGGGGACCAGAGGGAAACCTGTCCTTGTCTGGGTGTGCAGAAGAACTCAGCAAGCAGCTTCCATGGCAGTGGGGAGCAGCAACACAAAAGCTGCAGATGCCTGTAGCACTTTCCCTGCTACAAATGATCTTGGCAGTGCAGGCTGGGGTGAAGTGGAAGGACAACAGGAGGTCCCTGTCCAGTGCCCTGCTGCATCTGCTGGGTGAAGCCCCCTAGAGCTGTAAATACAGCAACCCTCAGGAATGTTTTAGGGTGAGCTCTGCAATCCTTCCCCAGGCAAAGTTGTAGGGATTTCAAACAAGCAGTTTTGTTTAAGAAAATTGCACAGGACTAAGTTTTCACACCGTGCCCTTGCCTCTGCCTCTCTCACCCACACATGATCAGCAAAGCAGTGTTTAAGGAGCAAGAAATACACACGTACATACGTGTATACATACATAAATATATTTATGTAGATAAATTTGCCAAGTGGACTGGAAAAAATTAAACACAACAGCAGAGCCATGGTCAGATTGGAATTGACAGATTCTAAGCTGGTGTAAACTGGCGTGGCTGCAGTGCTGCCAGTGAAGCTACATTGATTCCTATCAGCTGAACAACTGGCCTCAGGGGTTATTGAATGCATTGCTGCAGAAAGCTGGGCCTTCAAATACATTTCAAATGTTTGAATACATCATTTTGCATGCTCTACCTAATACTTATCAATACCTTTCAATAGTTTTTCCTTTTGGTTTTATTGCAAAATGACAAAGTCTGAGAGGTAATTGTAACAGACTTCTTTGAAGTGTAGCTCTAATTTATCCAAAGATTTGGAAGGCAACTTTTGAATATAGGACAACATCTGGGAAATATGTTTCCCTCCTTCCTTATATGAAGCAAAATTAAAACCATTCAGGGCCAGGAGCAGCTTATACTGGCATTAGAACTGTTGAGAATGATTGGAAAGCATGCTCTTTTTTTTTTTTTTTTTTTTTTTTTTTTTTTTTTTCCTGCTGACCACAATATTCCTTGCTTATTGTGGCACCGTGCCATTTTGGTACATAGGTTCTAGATATATGTCACATGTAAAAGACTGTGGCAGGTTTCTAAAGAGGCAGAGTGGGGGAGACTTGTGGTAAAGGATAACATAAGAAATGAATGCTGGTGTCTTTCTGAAGAAAAGTTGCTGCCAAGTATTTAATTGACAAGAGGCAATATTTTCTCTACATATACAAAATAACAAACAGATGTTGCCTCATTTTGATCAACATCCAGATGTTGTGACCCAAGAGGTTAATATTGACTAAGGTGATGCTAGTCATCTCATCAAACAGATCAGGCTGATGATATATGTGTATATTTATAAATAGAGAGAAATGTGACAAGGTAATTGTAAACATGAAATGCCTTTCTGAAGATCAAGGCTTCTTTCCAATACTGCAGTTGTGGAATCCTCAGTTCAGCAGAATTTATATTTTTACCCTCATGAAAAAAGTGTCTCATTCTCCAGCACAACCTTAAGAGAAGATATAATTTAAAACTCTTGTATGTAGAAATAATTATTTGTTGAAATGGATGTTTTGAAGCATTAAGTCTGTTTAACAAGTAGATGTAGATATACAGGAAATCTTATTCATAGAAGCAAACTATTTCAAATTAAATTAAGAAATTGTCTGTTTAGGAACAAGTGTGGGATTTATTCCTGTTGCTAAACAATATGACCATACCACATAGCAGTGCAGTGTGGTTATTAAGGGTCTGTTGGGGCTTCATAGTCAGTCCCATTTTCATCATTTTTTTTAATGCAATCATAAAAAAGGGTAGTTCTGCAGGCACAAAGCTGGCCTATGACATCCCACTGCAGGAGTTTTACTGCACAACAGATGACTGAATCTTTAGCTATGTGAGCATTTAAAAAAAGCTTGGTTTATTCTTTCTAGGAATTTGATATATGGAAAACAGCTCCTGAAACTGTTTAGGAAGGAAGTCTGTAATACTGAGGACAAGATCACAAAACTTATAGTGTAAAAATAGAAACACTTTGTTGTTCTTTAACGAGATGATTCATCAGAATAAAATATAATTTTGGCTACATATTTTGTATCCTTAAAAGACCAAAAATGATTACAGAAAATAAGGGGTAAAGGCCAGACAGATGGTTTTGGTTTAATCATTTTAATTGATAAGCACAAATTAAAAACTTACTCAGTCCTGGATCATGATTCTCCCACAGTACTGTGGACACTCAGGACTGAGCAGGATTCATGACTGGGTACACGTTGATGTAGGTGAGCATATGTTGAGCCCCAGCAACAAAAAGTCTGTCAGAGAATTGGGGTGCACCACATGCAGCACCACACAGGTGATGTATTCACACAGGAGGGCTTTGCCTAGCAGCTTTCTCTGATTGGAATCTGTGCAAAAAATATCACAAAATCCCAGAACTGCATTAACTTCCATGATCATCAGAGGATCAAAGCAGGTAGGTTCTTTCCAAAATGATCTTTCTGAGGACCAATGCAGGAAACTGTAGAAATCTGTCCTTGTTTAACCACTTGAAAACACAGCATTACACAGAGCATGATAAAGAGGAAAAATGTGCCCAATTATATAACATCTGGTCCTGCACTGGGGCTGAATGCTACAGCCATAGAAGCCAACACGAATTTGGAAACAGAAGTTATTTACAGCTGGATCAAGTCTTTATTCATCCATAAAATAAGCACATCTTACTACCAGACAGAAATATCACCAGAAGTAGTTATTTAATCATTGCATTGGCTCCATTGTCATTTAGCCCTAACTATGTTATTTTTCTCCCTTCTCTTGTTTTTCTTTTTACCTTTTCTCATATGTCTAACCTCAAGAGTACATTCCAGGCCGGTTTGGATCTGAGGACTCCTCAGGCTATGCTGCTTTTCCTGTTGATTCCACTCAGAATGAGAACTTCATCATATCAATGTTTGTCCGAACACGCAAACCTTCTGGCTTGTTACTGGCTCTGAGAAACAGTACTTACCTCTATGTAAGAGTCTCTTTGGAAGGTGGGAAACTCACCATGCTAGCTCCAAATTCCATGAAGCTGTTAGGGAAACACTCCATGAATGATGGAAACTTTCACCTAATAACATTAAAAATAGAACCAAATAAGATGGAGTTGTTCCAGTCCTCTCACTACCTAGGTTTTATTTCTACTCCAGCACTAACCATCCAAAGTAAGGATATTCTTTACATTGGAGGCCTACCAGATAACACAGAAACTGATAGAAATGGCAGGTATTTCAAAGGCTGTATCCAAGATGTAAGAGTGAATAACCAGCCACTGGAATTCTTCCCCATGACCAATCCACCAAGTTCTCTTATCAACCGAACTCTGATCAATGTCACCCAAGGCTGCACTGGTGACAACCTCTGCAAGGTAAGAATGACATTTTTTCAGAGCATTTTCACGTGCTTATAGTGGAGAATTTATTTTATGTTTTTAGTATGTTCCCACACATTATTTGATTATAATGACAGATTAGGGAAACATGCATAAATACTAGGAAGAGCTGGTTTTGTTAAGCTATGCTACATATAAGAATATCAGCAGCAAAATATATTTGTGTAGGGGAGAATGAAACTATTTTGAGATTGAAATACTGTTTTTCACTAATTATTGAACATGCTGTACTGGCATAGTACTGGTCCTCATCATTTTCCATCTGAAATAAAAAAAAACCCTTCTTTCTGCCAAACAGTCCCCCATGCCTAGAGTTGAGTGTCCAACAGCCTTGATTCATACTGAGGTTCTCTCTTCTCTTTCCCCATAGTCCAACCCTTGCCACAACGGTGGTGTGTGCTATTCAATCTGGGATGACTTCACTTGCACGTGCCCCCCTAACACAGTGGGGAAGGCATGTGAGGAAGTTAAATGGTGTGAGCTTGGGCCCTGTCCTCATGAAGCACAATGCCAGCTGGTGCACCAAGGATTTGAATGTAGGTACATTTCAGCTGTTCCCATCATTTTTGGACATCAGCAGCAATAGACATTTTCAGCAGCATTTCCTTGAAACAAAGTATTCACTGCCTTTAAAGCTCATTCAAATGTTATTTCTGTATTAAAATAATAGTTATGTCAGTTTTAAGTAATGTTAACAAACTAGGAATTCTCCCACAGACACACTGACTCAGTCACTGATGTTTACATCAGGAGCTTTGATTTTGACATACTCAGCCCAACTAGTCACAATTGTCCAATTGATCAGTACATTGCCCTCACACTTCCACTGCAAAGAGATAAGAAGATGTCCAGTGTTGGATTAACCTTAGAATGTTCTCCATCCTCCTGAAAAGACAAGCTACATAACTTACGTTGCAGCATTTGATTTTCTTAAATCGTGAATGGCTTTGGAGAAAGTCACCTCAATACCTGCAGTGCTGTTGTTGTTCAAGCAGTGCCTTCCTAGGGAGCACCTGCATGCCAAGCAGTCCATTTGAAAACTGATGACCATTAGCTGTCTTAGGATCATTAGCCACCCTGCACATCTCTTTCCTTCTTCCCATCCTGGAGAGGAATTGAAAAGAGCAAGTAAGGATTTTTAAGAAATATTACTTTTGTTTTGCTACCGAAGAAAGCCCTAACAAAAAGCTGTGAGAGAAGGTAAATTCCCACTCAGTGTGATGGAAGCTGTCAGAATGCCTGGTCAACAAGGGAAGGCTGGTCAACAAAAGATCTCTATCACAGACAGACCAATATAATACTATCCTTTATGCAGATTGTTAGGATCAGCATTGCAGAATGGCTTAAATTTTTAACTGAAATTAAAATAATTGCTTATTCTCTCTGAGATGTCTTTAATGATAAGATCAAAATACATTGTTTCATAAAACTTACTATTGCATATTTGGGTAGAATTGAAACAGAGACAATGAAGTGAAAAGTACCTGAACTGTTTCCTTCTGCTGAACTCAAGTTCAGTTACACTTTCAATGACTCAAGGTCATCCCTTCTAAATTTCTGTGCTGGTTTATGTGGCAACAGTAGGGAGTTTCCCTAATACATATTCACAAATTCCTGCACTACAGAACTGCATTTTTAACCAGTTGTATTCTTAGCTACAGGATAAGCCTTCTTGTTCAACACAGGATAACAAAATAAAAGCTTTCCTGGGCAGTGAGTTCTCTGTCTTGTGTCTTCTGCTAAAAGAAACTACTCAGCAGGTTTATGAGATATTTGAAAAAAATACCCACAGGAATAATATTGAAAAACTCTTGCTTTCATTTTAGTATTAGTATGATTAATTACTTAATTTAGTATTATTTCCTCTTAGGAAACTTTTTCTATGAGAAAGAGAGCACCAGGAAATGCAGTTACACCTCTGCTGCCTTGGCATCAGGATGTGAAGTCAATTAATTCATACTGAGACTCCCAGGGTTCTTTTCCTCAAGATTTACTAAGCCCAGAGATAGTTCAGAAACCCATCTTATCTCAGATCTTTCAAAGCTATTTTTTTCTGAAGTACAGACAGAAGACATTCCTTCCTGTCCCTCCTCCCTGTCTATAATCCTCAGAACATTTAAATTTACAGCCCAGTGAGTAAGTGCATTTTAGTAGAAACCATGCTAATGAAAGGTGTCAAATACCTTTGTGAAGATGTCCATAAAGCTGCCACAACGTTGCCCATCAATTTTCACTCACAGCAGTGCGAGCTGAGTTCTGCTGCCCTCCCAGTCCCACCAGGGCTGTGGCAGTGCCTGCCCACCAGGAGAAGCTGCCTTTGAACATGACAGGCACGACTCTGCTCACAGGGATTTTGAAGGGGCTTTCCATCAACTGACTTCCATTAAATTCCTTTTGCATCTGTGAGATGAAATTGGGATCCAATCAAATACTTTGTAAAACATCTTAAGACACACCTAAGAAAAAAGGAATTAGGAAGAAATGTTCACCCCATCCGCATCTGTCATGGGGAATGACTAGCTGCCTGTACTTAGGACACAATCATAAAGTGACAAATGTATGTCTTTTTTTGAAATAGAGAGATAACATTGATGTGGAATTGTATATTAGAGTGATAACCTGAGATGATGCAGGGCAGTACACTTTGGATGTCATTATAGCTGATTCTGGCACTGCCCTGTAATTCTCACAGCCATAAGGGGCAGACCAGGATAACTGAAACACTGGTGCAATTTGACTCTTTCAGCAAACCTAAAAGCAGTTATATGGCATGTGCACTGGAGAGACATTGTTCCACGTGTGTTGGTGTAAAACCTGCCCAGTTTCTCAATTGCTGTCTTTGCACAGGTCTTGCCAATGCAGTGTTCAGCGGCCGGAGCAGCGCGATATTTTACAGAAGCAACGGGAAAATCAGCAGAGACCTCACCAATATCGTCTTTGGCTTTCGAACCAGGGACACTGATGTGATCCTGCTGTATGCAGAGAGGGAGCCTGAGTTTGTCATCATCAGTATCCACAACTCCAAACTCCTGTTTCAATTGCAAAGCGGCAACAGCTTCTACAGGCTGACCCTTGCGAGTTCAGTGCCTGTGAGCGATGGCAAGTGGCACCAAGTGGTGGTCTCTATGGTGGAGCCCCTGTCCCAGTCCTCCAGATGGCACATGGATATAGACAACAAGAAAGATACGGCAACCAGCACAGCTGCTGCAGGGAGCCTCAACTTTTTAAGAGAAGAGACAGACATCTATGTGGCTGACAAGGCTTTTGACAGCCTGGATGGCCTGCGAGGGTGCATGAGCACCATAGAAATCAGTGGCATTTATCTCTCGTACTTCGAAAATGCTGACATCCCTACTAAAAAACCTCAAGAGGAGCAATTTCTCAAAATATCTGCAAACCCTGCTCTTACTGGCTGTTTGCAGGTAGATTTCTGCAGCTCTGACCCCTGTATGCATGGGGGGATATGTGAAGACTCGTACACTTCCTACCGCTGCGTATGTCCCAATGGATGGACTGGCACCTACTGTGAAGACAACACAGATGAGTGCTCTTCAAACCCCTGCATCCATGGGAACTGCACGGATGGGATTGCCTCCTATGAGTGCAGCTGTGAGCCTGGTTACACTGGGGAGAACTGTGAGGAGGACATAGATGACTGCCGTGGCCACCAATGCATGAATGGGGCCACTTGTGTTGATGGGATTAATGGATACTCCTGTCTGTGTGCTGCTAACTTCACGGGGAGGTTCTGCAGGTACTGTGAACAAGACTGAGCTATATGATTTTGTTAAGTCTCTTCTGAAGGGCTTTTATACCACTGATGCCTTTGTTTTAAACACAGATGTTTTGCATCTGTCTCTATATTAATCATGGCTGCAGAGTCGATGTATGTAGAGAACAGAAAGTTGTTCAGATCAATTAGATGTGGACTGAGACAGTGGAGAGCTGCCAGCTCAGGCAGAGACTGATGAGGCAAGGGTTGAAGGAAAAAGGCACAGCTCTGCTGCCAACATTGGTCCTGTGAGCTCTCTGATGACAAGATTACAAGACTTCCAAAGCTTGAAAATACATGTGCTACATCTTTTCAGAAAAAAAAAATCTTAAGGTTTTTAAGTCTCTAAAACAATATTTTTTAGAGTAATATAGCTCTAGAGCTATAAATACAGGAATTCACAGTTGATATGAGAAAATAACAATAGGAAAAAGAAGTTGTTTTTCTCCCCACCCACAGCATCTTTTCTGAGTTGGTCTATTCCTCCCAGCTTACTCTCAGTCCTGGTGGCTGCAAACACTGCACAGCCCACTTTTGCCATAGCTTTTGACACTGGTCACATGCTGTTTCCTATTCTTCCCAGACTCTCCTCTAGAAAGGCTGCAGGCTTTTCCCTTTAATTGCCCTTCTCTGCACATCAATAAAATTCTCCCCTCTAAGTATGTCAAATTCCTCTCCAAGAACGCAAAATCCTCCTTCCTTCTGAGAACTCCAAGAAATCCAGTCTGCTGCAGCCCAAAAGATGAAGACAATCATCTTCATGCTACACTCTTTTAGGATATAATTACTAAAATTGACAGGTTTTGTTGACATTTTCTGAGTAGTGAGGATATCATCAGATTTGAAAATGCCTTATGGTGGCCCAATATTATTTACCTTGTATGCTAAGTCTGTCCCTTTGAACTCTTATACTAAGCTGTCCAGGTATCACAGAGAAACCACATTAGTGATGTAAGTAGAGTGATGTCCATTTTTTAAAAATGAGAAATTAATCATTAATTTGCCAGTATATATTTGGAAAAGAAAAATTAAATTCACCAAATTATAAAAGTTAGGCAGAACATGTTCTGGGAGCCTTAAAAAGCCTTACAGCCTGAGTTTCAGCTGTCGTTCCTTTGGGCAATACCCTGCTGCCCTGCTTCAGCTCAGAGATCACAAGGCATCCATAAACAATTGCATATAAATAGGACAGTGCAAATAAATAACTGTTGCTGCCTTCTTATCCACCCAGATATCGAAGATTACCTTACACAGTTTGTGGGAATGAAGAGAGGAACCTCACATGCTTCAACTACGGCAACTGCACCGACCTTGGCGGCGAGCTGACCTGCATGTGCCTGCCGGGGTTTGTGGGAGAACGGTGAGAGGCTTTGTCCTGCACATCTTTGGGGAGCTCTTCCAAAAGCTGTTCCAAAAGAGTCCAGAGGGTAACAGCCAGCCCTCTGGCAGTAGGACAAAGCTGCTGTGCAAGTGCAGCAGCTCCTTGCAAGAGTGACTCTGAGGGTCTGAAGTATTGTGGTTTTAGACAAAAATCACAAATGAATGCAGCAAGGTTTAGTCCAATGCAACACCAGTAATTCAGCCCAAGATAATATTTCTTAAACAGAGCTGCACACTTGCTTCTCTGTGCCTTTTTTTTTTTTTTTTTTT
>WEIU01013433.1:206529-292086 GCA_013389925.1 Aegithalos caudatus
AAATTTGCTTCTGTGCCAAATTTTCATATGACAAGTTAGAATGTTGCCTTTCTATAGGTGGGGTCACAATCACACATATCCTGCTCATATACATAAACCAGCTACATGCTCTGGCATATGAATATGCAAAGCTGTTTCATTTTCACATGTCTGTGCTGTGAATATCTATTTTGTCACAGGATAAGAGGTGGCATACCTGGTGGCATGGTGTTCCATGCTCCTACTGAATGCTGAAGTGTGAAAACAGAATGATTACTTTTAGAAGAGATATAGGAATGCTTGGCACATGTTGTTGTTTAGCATGAAACAGAGGGACTTTCCTCATAGTGAGATTTGTATCTTGTAGCACAATTCACACTTAACACTGGCCTTCAAAGAGCTCTGGAACAGGGAGGGCTGAGAACCTCAGGGCATCAGGTGCTGCAGAAACATAGGAAGGCATTGTCCCAGTCATAGCCTGAACAGGTAAGGGCATTTTGGATAGAGAGACAGGAAAAACTGCACATACTCCAGATGAAACTAGCATTATGTCAGAGTATAATATCCAAAAGTTCAACAGGACCAAGCTGTAACACAGAGAAGTTTCCAACAAAAGGTTTTCATTCTCTCAAAAACTTACGAGCCCACTGATTTTGTGGAAAAAGTACAGTAGGTAGGCTATAAAAGGCATGAAATGAAGATTTCCACCCACTCAATGCACAGTGTAGCTGGCAGACACACTTGAATTGCACTGTTAACAGCCAGGTCACCTGTGTACCACCTCACAACATTCAACAAGGGGGAAAGGATACAATAAAATAAAAATTTAAGAAGTAAAAGCATATTCATAGCCACTTCTGCACTGTGTATGTTTCTTGGGACTTCAAGGTAGCAGGAAAGCACTTTTTCCTTCTCCCTTCCCCTGCCAGCCTACTTGCTAACTGCAGCTTTGGGAGTGAGCCTTCCTTCCATCCATCCCACAGGCTGGCAATAATCTCTCTTTTACAGTTCCCAAGGTTCTCGTATTGAGCAGCAGCCCTGTGCCCAGCAAGCTCACTGTAACTGGCTGTGGCAGTGCTTCTCCAGGCTCTAAAATGCACCATTTGGCCTCTGTTCCTCCAGGCTGCCAAGCCATAAACCAGCATTACTTCCATGCTTGGAGGTCTCACTAGATCAAATGAGAACATTTCACCCTTTTTTTTTTCCTTTTTTTTTTTCTCCCAGAACAAATTCAAATATTTCTGTTAGCAAGAAAATTAAAACAAAATCCCTTTATATATTTATGTATTAGACTGATAAAGCAGGCATTTTCCCTTAAGACAACATTTCACCCCTCAGAAAGCCACTGGTGCACAGTATAGAGAAGTTCTATGCCAATCAGTTGACTTGGGATCACATTAAAAAAAAGCCCAATGAACTTAATAGCAGGTGGAAAGGGAAATGTGTAAAGATTAATCTCCCTAAAAGAAGATAGAGCTCTTCTCTCAAAAACAAATTTGTAATTTAATTCAAGCTGGAACTTTCAAAATTACATAAAGGGAGTCAGGTTTTTAAGTGTTCCTGAAACTCAGTTGGATTCAGGTACCTGATTCTCTGGAAGATTTGAGAGGTTGTTGGCTTTTTTTAAATTTGCATATGTAATTTCATAGCTATACAATTTTTATGCATTGGATGAATATATATGAAATATATGAATATAATTTATCATTTAAGGTAGCTATTGAAAGAAGTTTAGATTAATAGAGTAAAAGTGTTTAATATAAAAATGCTCTTCTCTGATGTAAGATTAAAATGTTATTGCTTGGTTATGAATATGATTGAACAAAGAAATTCTTATAATTCAGAGGGAATTTCTCACATTCACCTGCCTTTTTACCTGGAAAAAATAATATTAAATGTTAGTATTATTTTAAAAAAGGGAGCAGGGAATTAAAAGGGAACATTGTCAAAGCAGAAAATCACCAAATCAGTAATTTTCAGACAATCTTACACATCCTTCATTATCCTTCCATTGGCTGCCTTGAGAAATTATAACTCAAATTTCCTGTATCATCAGAATTAGCTCAAAAACATTTAATGATACACATTAAGGCGTATGAAATGTGTCCTGCACCATTCTTACCTTTTTGGTGCCTGTCTCAGAGAGACTGGATAGGAATTTGTGCTGGGATCTATTGGCATTCCAGTTTGAAGGGGAGAAGAAAAAAAAGGTTAAAAAAATCCCCAAAAAGCAGATTAATATTTCCAGAAACACTCAGCTGGAAAAAACACACATTTGTTTGACTTATATCCAGATTACTGAGGAGGAAACTGCCCTCAGCTTCCTGGAATAATGAAAAGGACAAGCCAGCTTGCACCAGAGCTGGCTCTGAAATCATACAAGAACTTTCATTGCACCTTGCTAAGCACCATTAACCATGAAGTGCTTTACAGAGATGAAATTATCTGCTTAACTATCTGTGTTTGAAATTCATAGAGGAAATTGAGGATTTGAGTGGGGCTAACAGCTAGTTAATAAACCCATAAACACGTGTGGAGATATGCCCCAGAGCATCTTCCTCTCCCTCCTCCCACAAAGCTGAACTGAAACGGTGCCTGTTTGACAGAGCCGATGCCTGGTTTCAGAGGCTGACTGCTTGCAGTCTTTCCTGCAGGTGTGAGAAGGACATTGATGAGTGCAGCTCTGACCCGTGTCTGAATGGGGGCCTCTGCCAGAATCTCCTCAACAAGTTCCACTGCCTGTGCGATGTGAACTTCGCCGGCGACCGCTGTGAGATCGATGTAAGCGACCTCTCCTTTTTTGTCTCTTTGCTCTTGTGGCAGAATCTCTTTCAGCTTCTCTCCTATCTCATTCTACGAATGGATGATGAGCCAGCAGTCGAGTGGGGTGATCAGGAAGACTATTGAGCAGTCTTTAAACTTTTGTTTTACTGCAGCAGAAGATGCCTTGACTAACCAGCTTAGCAAAGCAGTACAAATATCAGAGTTTTAAAACTTGTTTTATATTTCTTTGAATGGTTTTTCTATGAATTGCTTCAGATCTGGCTTAGTGAATCGATTTAGTTTTTGAACAAATGCTAGCAAGATGTTCACCCCACCTTCACCAGAGCATTTCACCACGTGGACACCGCCAGTGAGTGACAGTGGGACAACAGGCAACACAACTGTCACATTTACTGAGGGTGGCATTCAAACCCTACTGCAATGAGTGGCAAAGACTCACTGCCTTCAATAATTCTAATCTTTACTTAAATATTCCAGGTGGTCACTATCTTTACATCACATACCATGTTTATTGCTTGGCAGTTAGGCCTCACACCTGTGAAATCATGCAGGATATTTTTGGATAATTAGGTAATGGTTTGGATTAGCAATTGACAACATGCTGAGGAGGCTCCCACATCCACTTGAATTAGTGTCAATCCTGCACTGATATCACTAATCCTGATCCTCTGCTCCAGTAGCCTCTACACCTCCAAAGTACTACATTGAGATAAAATACAACCATCTTAATCTTTACCACAATTTCCCCTTTCGAGAAAGGCCCACTAAGCATCTCAGACTTGCAAATCACAGATTTGTTGTTTAAAGATTTCTATAAATTTAAGTAAATCTGTTTTATTTATTAGTAGGTCAGTGTCATCAGACAAAAAAAAAAAGATGGGATTTTTCCTTCTTAAGAAGCAAGCCAGGTAATTGGGTCAGCTGTCCATGGGTTCTTAAAATGAAAAAAAGGGACCGGAAAATTATGAGCACCAGGAGATTTTACAAAAATATTATAGGAAAATATCTCTGTAGTTGCCTTTGAAAGTGAAGACAACTGAAATATATTGTTAAATACTAAACATTTGTAAAAAGTGAGGAGTTTTGCTTTTTTTTAACCATTCTTTAAGACAAATCCCCATTTATGAATGGTGGAATAATTTATTTGGACATTCATTATTATATTTGCATAGATTTTTCTATCCCTTTTAATAATTTGAATAGTGTCCTTGAGAGAGGATTTGAAAGAATAAGTGTTGTTATTAGCTATATGGCAGGTAGCAGAGTTACAGGGAAAACTAACACCAGACTGGGAGGTTTTCTGACTACAGAAGGAACAATTGATCTTTTGGAGAAATCCTTGAAACCACTGATATCACTTTCCCCCATTTCCAACCTGACCCTGTTCCTTCATCAGTCCTCCCTAACTTGCTGTGGATTGGACCTGGTGCATCCAGGAAAAGCAAATCCTCCTTTAAATCTCCAATGACATCAGGACACCCTGAAATGTGTCTAAGTGAGATGTTAAGGTTTCTGTTTTGCCACAGCAGGATATGGATCAGACAGTGGATCAAGACTATTTTTTCTTTTCCACCTTTCATAAATGCCCCCAAGTCTGTTATTTTTCTGAGTAGCATTCAGTGCACAAATACAGCAACATTTGTGTTATTAAAAACCCTACTCCTATTTTCAGGGGGCAGGAACAAAAAACAATATTTGCACATTAGTGGAAAAAAGATATGATTCATCCCTATCACATATCCTGCTCCTAGCATCTGCCTTAGTATGAAAATGAAGCACAGTGTATTTACCTATGAGAACTGTACACAAGGATAATTTCTTTGCTGGCTGTATCATACCTGAAAAGTAATTAGGGAATATTTTTTTGTTAAACTCTTATTAAAAATAATTATAAATAATTTTATATATTTATATATAGCAAAAAAATAGTTTCATCTTTGTAAGCAATCAATAAACACTAGATGGGAATGCATTGGAGATGAAATTAATGTAGCAGTATCAGACACAAAACTATATATACTATCAGATATAAATTTACTTTTCTTACTGGCAGTCACATGTAATACTGGGAATTATAGAACACAGGCAAAGACAAAAAAAACAAAACCAGACTGCATTTTGGATTTTTTTATTCCAGTGAAAATACAGTTTTGGAAAATTACTTTCATGTGGGGAAATTTAAAATAATAACATCTTATGTTAGGAATTTCATTCCAAACTGTAGCTTTCATTTAATCGTAGTAAAAACATCACTCAATTCAGTATTATTGAAATAAAAACTGAAAAATTAATCAAAAATAACTTGAAATTAAAAGTATCCTAATTCAGAATGCTAGTTAAAGACAAAGAAATAAGAACTTTTAAAAATACATATGAGAAAAGGGTTGCTACTTACCAAAGCTGTTCAAACTATTTTTTTTCCCTTTAAATAATTATAATTAAGAAGATAATGAAGTCTGGTTTGGTTTTACTTTCTCTCTGGGTTTAGTTCAGTTTCCACATTACTAAATTGAACCATTATGTATTTTGTAGAATATGCACTACAGGACACACTGCATTAAGCAAAAATTTCCTGATGGTCTTAATGTTGAAGAAAGGTAGAATGCAATAAATGTAATAACACTATGTCTGACATTAAACCTAAATCCAAAATGTGAAAACAAAAAGAATCCATTTGTATAGAGATTCCTATACTCTTTCTATTCACTACTAGACACTTGATATGAGTGTTTATGCAATATTAGACACAATTTTTATATTAATTTACAGCAATATGCAAGTTATTAATCTAAACTCTATCAGCAGGGCGTCAGTTCACTCTTCTTCACTCAGTTCACTCACTGAAAACACTCCCAAAAAAAAAATTCTTTCCTTCCTCTAATGCCTTGTCATCATGAAACATCCCCTGGCCTCAGAAATGCTGCTCTCTTCCTCTTTGTACTTCTGTATCCTCAACTGCATTGTGCACGTGTACATAAATTTCCTACCTTTATACACAAAATAAACCTTCTGCCTTTGTCTCTTTTGTTCTGCTCCTCATTTCCTGCTGATGGCTCTGTTCATTTGCTTTCAGTGTGCCATGTTTTCTGAACACTTCACAGGAACACCACACACCAACCAAGGTTGCTTCATCCCAGAGTTTTCCAGGAGTTCTGGAAGGGCAGGGTCAGGCAGGTGCTTCCCACTGAAGCTCCTCAGCCACTCCAGCCACCCCAGCTGCAGTCCTGCAGACTTGATAGTTCTAGTTTTAAAAGTCAAAAAGTAAATAAACAAATTCCAGATTAACTTAAGTAATTTTCTATATTTTTTAAGAGACACGGGTGTCAGACAAATAAAGGGACACAGGTATAGAAGCAAACATGAAAAAAATAGCTGGATAAATAATGGCACTGAGTACTAATCTTCTTGTAAAACCATCCAACTGCAATGATTTTTTAGAATTCAAGGGGCTAAAAAGGCTATTATTCATGTTTAATATTAAGATACAATAGCAAGTTCTTCATACATCTCCAGTGTTGTGCTTGTACTTCAAATCTTTTGATAGTTAATTTTTTTTTTAAATTAAGAACACAAACTCCCTGCCAAGTTCATGCTTTTGTGGAAAATCAGTATTTAGGAAAAAAAAAATCAAAACACACTTCTACTAATTTGGGCATTGAGAAGAGTTTGGGAAATCATCACCTCAATATACTCAGAATTAGGGAAGGGATTCAAGACATGCAAATGAAAGAAAGCCAAAAAGCAAGGCTTTTGGAGATGTGGCTCATGATGCTCCATGTTGGTAATATCTGTAAGGGATCCCTCTATGATGCTGAGATCCAAACTGTTTTTCAGATGCCAGTGACTGTCATTCAGAAAGCTGGGTTATGAGAAGTAACAGTGTTTGGGCTTGAGGCAGAATTAAGATTTCTGAGAAGAGGGGGAAGACAGCAGTGATGGATACACTGGGAGGGAGAGCAAAGGGATTTGCATCAGCTGTGGGATGAATGAAAGCATGTGTTTGGAAAATGCACAAGGGTATTGCACTGAGGAATGTCTTCAGGGAATGGCAGATTGTCTTTACTGACCACTGTTCTTACTTCTGGCCCTTAAAAAAACCAGACTCTGATTGAGCCCTCTCTGCAGCAATATCTTATGATAATTTTAACTACAAAGAGCCCATGTGTTTGTGAATTTGAAAATATCCTTGATGTATGCTTATTTAGATTCTCTTACTCCCAGATTACTGAGGAAACTAGATCCAATAATCATTTACTCACTGCTTGTGACTACAGTACACTGGTGAACCTAAAAATAGGAAAAAATCTGCTTCAAACTAACAGTGATGAAATAAGATTTCATTCTTTCTTTGCAAATATTTTTTTCTGTCCTGACAGCCAAAAGTTCAGCCAAGAGGGCATTTAACTTGTTTCTATTAACTTTCAGCACTTGAACTTATATATTTATATCTTGAGTTGGTGATTCTCCCTAAAAACAATGAAACTCTTGTTTGCAATAAATTATTCAAAATTTCTACTTCAAAACCCACCAGGCCTGGTCCTAAGAACTATACTCCTAAAAAGGCAATGAAATAAAAGCCACAGCAAATCTTCTTTCTGTGTTAGTGAGATTACTATTAGTTGAAATGGATCTCCAGGGAGTAAAGACAAAAGCCAGGGTTGGGTTGTTCATTTTACTTCGTGTTTCAGGAGTGCCCTGAGCCCCATTAGACTGTGAGCACATCCAGCCAGGGCTGTGTCCTGCTGGTGCTGGCAAAAGGCACCGCCGAGCAAACAGCTCCAGCTGAGCTTTGAAATTGTTCCTTGAACATTGTCACCAGCAGCACCTTTGGGACAGCACTCCCTCACAAAACACACCCCTTCTCCTATTGTACATGTGAATATACATGAGACTTGAAAGTGGAGGTGGATTTCATGTCCCAGAATTAAAGTTCTCCTTGGTTCACAGAGCTGCTGCCATATGCTGCACCACTGCTGCTTCCACGTTCTCTTCCAGCTGGTACCATTCCATCCTCCTGGGCACAAGGACAAGCATCATGCACTGGAGGTTATGATTCACACTTAATGTCATTAAAAATACACTGATAAGCATGTTGGATATGTTCAATATTGAATCTACATTCAATAAAACTCTCTCAGGCTTCCACAGCACAGACACAGGGAATTTTGATTGACTCTGCTCTACAATGATTAGCTAATGTATTCATTAACTGGAAGGGTTAGAAATATGAACGTAGCAAATGATACTTAATTACAATAATTAATGCCTGGTGATTCATGAATAATGCATTCCATAGCTATTTACATATTCATACTTATGAGGCTATTAATGGATAATTATCATTTGACTAAAAGACATGGACATCAGGAATGTAACAACCAGACTGTTTTCCCCCAATCTCACTGTGGCTTTACCTGCATGCCTTGCTCTTGGACTCCTCTACCTTATACTTTGCACACAGAAGTATAAACAGTATTTTGTTTTTAAGGCCCATAGAGTGATCTAATGGCAATTATAGCCCAGGCAAGTTAAATTTCCACTCTGCACCAGTTCTAAGCCAGTAGTCCCATCAGTTTCTGTCTTAAGATTGCAAAATTTTGAAAGCACTTTGTTCTCTTCACCATCAGTATAGATTTGTTCTTGTCCTGAATTTGTGCTCTTTCCAATTGCAGATGGTTAGGACACTTTCATACTTTAGAATTTTTTCATTTGGAGATTAGGGTAGAAATACTGGAAAAAATAGGAAAATTGGAAAATGAGGGTAGCTATATTGGAAGCACCTTCAAACTGAAAAATTCTGCCCTAGATATCTGGTATTTCTGCTCCTATACACCAATTTCAGCCTCCATATAAGCAGATACTTTTCGAGACCTCACAAGAGAAAACCTTGAGAGCAATAGAGAACAAAAATAAAACACAAAATTTCAAAAAAATTAATGTTCTTATTAAAATACATTTTAAGGCAATATGATAATTTTTATTCTTATCCTAAGACACTCAGAAAGTGATTTTCAGCTGCCAGCCTCAGGAGTGTGGCAGAATGAACAAGTAAAGCTGGGTAACTCAACTGAACCTGAGAAGTCCTTCCAGCCTGAGTTTCAGACAGGCCACTCACCTGCTGCTCATCCACAGCATGAGCTGAGGAGCTGTGGGTGCCCCAGGTCAATGAAAAGCTAATTCCAGCTGTCACAGCCTGCAGGGAGGGAGCAGAGGGTCTCCCCCAGCATGGGGGTCAGCTCCAGGCAGCAAGGTCAGGACAAGCTCCTGGGGAGCATCAGGCTGGTGTCCTAATGAGGAGCACGTTTGTGCCTGCTGTGACTTTTGTCTTTTCCAGAGCTCTTGCAGCCTGTTGCAAAGTCTGGCATGGACAGTGAAACATTTTCAAAATGACACCGTTCTCTGAAGTGCCCTGTCCTGTTTCCACTGCAGGTGAGGTGCCTCAAATGGTACAGCTTCAGGAAATCAGAGGGGTTTAAAACCACTCACTGACATGTTCTAACATCATACTGAACCCAGCAGTGCTTGAGGACCATGGAGAGAGGACTGAATCCCTGTTCACAGCTGATGCCCTCAGCTTGCAGCACCCACGGTGCCATGACATTACTGCTGGCACTCCTGTCCAAGCATGAAGCAAGCCCTGGCTCAGCAGAACTATCAATGGGCAGAAGCCAGCTCTCACCTCTCAGCATTCCTGAGGCTCCTCAGACCTAGACAGGGAGCAGGCTGTGGGAAGGAAATAAAGACTCTGGGCTATGTAACTTACATCCTGCAAGGCTGCTGCTGGAAGCATAAAGGGCATTTCCTGGTACTCCTGATTTACTCTCTATAGTACCTTACTAGGTCTGAGAAAACCCTCATCAGGGCAACTGTTTGTACAGCACAGGTAAATGTGTCACAGTCTGATGGCAGGCTATTGAAATAAGATCATTTCAGTGACTGAAGTAAATTTTTACTTTTATCAGCCTGGCAGACTCAGAGTAACTGAGCTGGGAAAAAGCTGGAGTTTGTTTTCACATAGTTTGTGTGATTCCAGATCACCCACCATGGCAGGATTATTACCATTGATGGTAGGAGCCAGAGAGGGCTCAGCTTTATTCCAGTGCCAGGTCAAACGTGGGGTAAGAAGAAATATCTTTAGATTTATAAAATGAGCAGCTCTGCTTGGGAAGTCACTGTAAATGCCACAAGGCCATTTTTGCAGTTGATTTTCAGAGCAGAACAATGCCTTAATACCCTTTGTTATTTTGTATTAGTCTGCATTCAAAACATGGGATTTAACTAAAACTTCTAAAAGGATATTGCATGAAACACATTTAATGTGTGTCACAACATAAGGTACAAAAACATTAGGATGCAAAGACAATAAGGTTATCTAATGTGTCCTAGCTGGGAAAGACAAGAAAGCTCTTCACAAGGCCAGGATTACTGCATGCCTCAGTGAAAAGCAGTTGAATATTTAATGTGCATGGTAAATATAAGCAGAAAAGGGAGCCGAGATGACACATGACAGCATAACACCCTGCAGTACAGGAATGAGCTCAAGCACGGTGCTCACATAACACTTCAGAATTCAGACTAACACGTTTTGTCTGTACACCACCCTTTCTGTTGCAATGGCATTGTCTTCCCCACTCTCACCTTCTGATGTTTTCCCTGTGGACCCACATCCACATCACATGGGTATTTACTTCAATCATTTCTCACTTTATAACACATTCATGCACTCTGTGTCTGCATTGTTCCGATACTAAAATTTATGTCTTTCTTATATGCTTCATGAGACCTAATGTTCTCTTCTGTTTTTCAGTTCTTGATATGAAACTCCATTCCTAATAACATCTGAAAAAAATTACACACTTAGCAGGCTTATGGAATATTATTCCACTGAAGAAGAATAAAAAATTCCTGTTCCTGAGAATCTGAAAAATATTTTGGTTTCAAATGATCAAGAACATTTATCTATTTTGATAGAGAGAACCATTTAAATGAGAGGCAGAGCTTGTTACACAAATATCTGAACATTCTACCAATCTAAATGTGCAGCAAACACAACAGTCCCTAAATTTATTCAAATCACATTTGGTAGAACAAATTATTCGGTTAAAAAAAAAATAAATAAGAGCACTGAAGTAAAAAATGTGATACTACTGTAATTCAAAGGACAAGGAAATCAGCAGCTTTACAAACCTTTGTAATTTTTTAGTGAACAGATTTTGCACCAGTGGATAGAGCTTTGATTGTTGGTTGTCCCTGAGAAATGGCAGGGTAGGGATTATGGGGATTCTCAAACACATTAATACTTTGGGGTCTAATTTATCCATTACAGAAATAAATGGAAACATTTCTCTTTCTGTCTGGGAAAGGCACTGGTAACATCACAAGCTATCCTCTTCTTATCTCCAAAGGGACAGGACCCTCTGTTCCCTCTTCTCCAAGCAGTAACCATTTGTGGGTGAGTTAAAGATGCAGTTGCTTCCCCCATCACCTTGTACCAAGACCTTTTCTCCTCTTTTGAGTTTGTGTCACTTATGCAGGAACAGGATGCATAGTGTGAACACAGCCTGCCTGACACCTGGGAGCTGATAATCTTGGAACACCACCAACAAAAAAACACAACATAAAACCACAACCAACAAACCAAAAAACCCCCAACAACATAAAACAAATGTACACACACAAAAAACCCCAAACACCCCCCAAAAAATCCTAATCCAAGCCAAAATAAACTCCAAAGAAAAACCCAAACCTGCTCCCAATTAAAATCAATGACAAACTAGAGACTAAGCTCTGGGAGGGCCTGGCAACACCACCTCTTCTGCAAGGCTAATTTCACTTTGTATTCACCAATGCTAATGTATGTGTCTGGTTTTATCTAGGCTCACTCTAATCCCTCAGTGAAATGGCAGCATAGGCACAGAGTTTATACAGGGATGTCACTGTTGCCTTTTTTATCCCAAATGCTACCATTTTGTGAATTAATCAGAATATTGCACACAAGAATCAGGCAGGACAGCTGTGTCTCATGGAAAATTGCACTTGGTCCTTTCTTTATTGTTTCCTTTAATCAAACACAAACCTCCTTCAGGCTGAAAGAAAATGCTTGGTTTCTGTACATATGAAAAGGTAACACATCCATTAAGGTAGACCTAATGCCAGTAGTAAAGGTAGTCTCTTCTGTCACTTTCTACATGTTTGGAAGCTATTATCCCACCAAATTTTCCCCTGTCCTTTCAGTAGATGATAGTGTCAGTGGAGCCACAGGGGTAGCTGTGGATCTGTCTGGGGAATGACCAAAACCCCTCAGTGCTGCCAGTGTTGTCATTTCTGGAAACCATCAAAAAAGGTGGTTCTGAAGGAGATCCTGAAGGGACAAAGGGATACTGAGGGAAATGAAATGACACAAATGAGGAAAATCGTAAGTTAAATGGATTTGTAAAAGTCAAACAGATGGGGACAGCACTGAACACCTGGGCTGTATCTGAACACAGGAAAAGTGACTTCATTATTTCAAGTGGATGCTTGGGGCACCTCTGTAAGGTGCCAAGTGTTATTATCTTGTTCTTCACTAGGAACTGGATAGGGAGAGAGAGAGACAGAGCACAGTCTAACCCAGGATGCTTTAAACACTTCAAAACTACAAAAGTATTATTGGTAAAAGCTGCTGCTAAGCAATAATCTCCAAAACAGTAAAGTTCCTCAGATGGAGAAGGCAGGAAAGCTAAACTTCCATTCAGTATCAGCTACCCACTCTGCCTTGGAGGAGCACTCAGGCTGCTCAGATTGCAGCTGGCCTGCACACAGAGACCTGAAACAACTTATTTCACTTCCAGAAAGTTTTGAGCCAAAGATTCCTAGCTTCTGATCATTTCTTTCCCTCCTGTCCCAAAACTACTGATGACAGAGGAAGCAGAAGTATTCTTCCAGGAGAAAACACTAATGTATGAAGCTTCTGCCAAAATACGTATAACTTGTCTGATTTTCTGGTTCCTTTGCTAATACATATGAGTTTGGGAATATTTTAAGGAAGGATGCAAGTATCAATCAAAACAGTTACTCAGAGCCATACAAAAAAGTGTTTAGGAAATCACTGATTGCATTTTTAGCTGAATGGCTTATTTGTGGTATAAAAATATAGATAGCCAGCAAGCAAAGTGTCAGGTCTGTGAGACTGAGTCTCTGAGACTTCAGTCTGGAACTCTGACAGAGGATGAACAATCTCCAAACACTGCAACATGACCACAGCCAGGTACTTTAACAAAATGGGTCATCACTGCTTTGAGGCAGTTGCCAGTAATGAGGCTGGTGGAGGAAGATCCTTCCAATATTTGAAAATATATAAACAAAGCAGGCTTGAATCTGTAATAGTCCCACAGGGCAGGGAGTTGAGCCTCAGGAACAGAGGAGTGAGGACTGCACTCGAGGGTATTTGCCTGAGAGGAGTCACTGCCTGGCCATCCTGGGCAAGAGCATCAGTCCTGGCACTCAGCCAATAAATAACAACAGGTCAGTTGATGTGGAAATGCGAGTTTAGTCTAAGTGAAGACTGTAAACCTGTAGTAGGCACATTTGAGGGGTTTATTACCAGTGTAAATGCAATATTGCAGTTTGAACAACAGAAAATGCCATACTTCACTCAGAAAGAATATGTCATACAATAACAATGTCTGATGGCAACAGCTCCGTGAAAGACCACCTGTCAGGCCCAAGTTCTCTTGCTCAGGGCTTCCTGCATCACTGCACCAGCAACTGTAGAAACACCCAGCAAGGCAGAGCCTGGAGGCACACCCTGAGCCAGACCTGCCACTGTCACTGGGAGGGGCAGTCAGGGCTGGGCTGCCGTGCCCTGGTGTGACTTGACAGGCTGAGTTCAGGCACAGGGAGGAGATTCAATTCAATCATTTCCACCGTGGGCTGCCAACTGGGCATGGGCTAATTGTGTTTCTGTCTCATGCCTCAGCTCCCCTCTCTGACCAAAGGCTGCTTTAAAGGCATTCTCCAAACTGAAAACTGCTGTATAAGAAATAAGGCACCAAGGATGGTGCTGAGTAGGAGGAACCACTCAGGCTGCTTGTTCAACAGCAGACAGTGTCATCTCTGAGACAGGGGGAACCAAAGAGGGGCTCTATCAGATAAAGGTGACCTGACCCCATGCACTGCTGAAAATGCTACTTTCAGCCTCTATTGAGGAGATCTGAGTTAATCATCTGAGTTAAACAGACCTGGGCAGAAACAGGGTGAGTTGGCCTCAGAGTCAGTATGCCTTGCCTTGGAGGACCAGAGGTAAATTCACTCAGCTGAGTCAGCAGATGTCTTTCCTATTTCCAAGAAGTATGATCTTCAAGAAAAACTGAAAGTGTAGGAATTCTCCTTAAAAGAAAGACATTGATAGGGCTGACAATCCTTCCCAGCATATCAGGGTAAAACTCTCTAATCTGAGGTACAATGTATTTTCTGTCAGTTATCTTTAGGTGGCAGTAAGGTAAAAGCATGGAGTAGAAAGTTAAAAGAAATTTCTACTTGCACATTCTGAGACCTTTCCCTCATGTGCTGTGCTGGCTATAACACAGAGACTTTCTAAAATATTTGCATCTTTAGCAGATACCCAAAAAGTAATTACCAGAGTTGGCTTCATCCAGTTCACACTCAGATGCAAACCTGTTGAATGCCAGGAATATTAATACATTGATACAATGATAGATCCTATATTAGGTATGCAGTACTTGATCCAAGGATCAGTGAGGACAGTGGTGAGATTCAGAGGTAGACACACTCACATAATTCTAACAACAAGATGAAAGCACACTTAAAAAAAGATTAAAAAATAATTCTGCTAAAAAATGAAAGGTCTAAATCAAGTCTGAATAATTATTAATATAGCAGGTTTTAGATTTTTTTTTTGTTTACACTTTACCTACATGCAACTCTTCCAAAGCCTCTCCTGAAGCTAAACAATAATGATTTTTGTTGTCTCAAATCAACTTTCTACTAGAAAAAAAAAAAACAACAAACCAGCCAGTAGGATAAAAACCCACTGAAAGTTTTTACCGAGGAATATAATTAGTGAAGTTACGTGACAGTGTCACGTCATGTGCTAAGGCAAGTATCATGTAGCCAATAAAGGTCTATCTTAAACTATTAATATTTACAGTTGGAAGCAGGAGATGGCTGCAATTGAAGTGCTGCTCCCAGCAAAGGCTCGCTGCTGACTCGATACCTTGCTGTCTGACAGTGTGAAACAGTCACAGCGCTCCTTACTTCATCACCACTTGACAGCATCCTATTAATGCTAGGTAGCAACACATGGCTGGTTTGCAGGAGCTCAGCACCAAGAACCGAGAAGAATTTCATGGAACAGTTTTGAGAGCGTTGGCTTCGCTCATTAACAGAGAAGCAGGGATGGAAAGTGTCTGGCAGTTACACAATTGGACAGGAATTGTAACAGTCTGTGCTATGCCATACACAGCTGACCCACCTGTTTATTATGCATCACTGGACAGAGCAGTTTGTCACTCCCACAGAAAGCAGGGAGAGGCAGGGCTCTCCATTTCAGCACAGGTTGCACCTGCACAAGAGAACCAGGACGTGGGGGCAAGAGGACAGAGGCTGCTACCCGTGGTCACAGGCAGGGACCACAGCCCACAGGAGGTGGCTGCACCCTTTGTGATGCTGGGCTTTGATGGGTCCTTGGGGCTCTGCTCAAAGACATGATTACAGAAATAAAAGAACACCTACCACTAACATCACTGATTAAGAAAGATCTTTAACCTCAACTGTAGTGTGCTGAAAAGTAGAGTTTTGAGCAACTCCACATTGTGCACAAGTCAGGTTGTGCAACTCCATTAAAGTTAATTGAGATTGATAATTCCTAATACAGGCAAATCATGTCTGGTGAAAACAATTTGTAAGGAAACACATTCATGGAGAAACAACAAGCAGGTATTCACTCAGTACTTCCACATTGCAAATACCTCAGCAAAATCTCTCTTGGTTTTTTCCTTCCCTGTACAGAAGAGATTGGAATCTAGAATGACAGATACAATATACATGGAAAAAGTAAGAAAAGAAGAGGTTTGCAGTAGGAATGGTATAGTTGCTTCCTTGACTTAGCTGTTGATAGCCTACATTACCCTTTCCTGCCCCATTCTTGTCTCCAAATGTTGTCATTACCGTTAGCACCATCTTCAATGTCACAACATCATCCTGAACATGCTGGTCTAACCAACATCTCTGCAATTAATGAAGAGAGGAGTTTTGAAATCCATTATTCTTTCTCATTATTTTAACTATTTCACTCTGTCTGCTGAACCTCTCTCCATCTCTTTTCCTGCCTGAAACTGTCCTGCCCTCATCTTCAGCACTGTAGCATCTTACTCTTCTCCTCTTTGGGGATTTATCCTACTGACTCCTTCACACCCACTTTACTCTCCCATGACAGCAGACTTCCTCCAAAGGAAGACACATGTCTACTGTGGCAGCTACAGGGATGCAGTAAACTCAACATGGCCACATGCAGGGAAAAACAGAAAGTCATTGTTTTCAGTGATAGTCTTGAGTTTAAATATCTCCCATTTCTTCCTACAAGATGCTTGCCTGATGAGGCTTTTATCCATCACCAAGATGTACTCATACAGAATCTGCTGTCTCAAAGCTGCAAAGCAGTTATGCCCTGTGAAGAAACACCACCTGATACATGTGCTGGCAGCCATGCACAAAAATAATTCTGTATGATGCCCCAAAGCATTTCCCAAACTGGAAAAGGATGTTGCACCCCAGAGACTGACACCTTTACTAAAACATTTGTCTAGTCTGCAATATAGCAACTATGGGACAAACTCCTCCTCAGCATGGTTTGCCTGGATTTGCACCAGCTATAGATTTTCCCTCTTATCCTGTCAGATTGCAGCAGATGGTGAAGTTCCTACACCAGAGGCTGTCGATAGAATTTTAAAAGGCATCTCATGACAACACATTGGAGTTGCACATTTAATCTGTGCTGCACCACTCGGATGATCTTAAAAAGAGCTGGAGCACTTACAAAATTAGCACTGGCAGCTGCTGCAGAAGCACTATCAAGGAGCCTTCTCAAAGCCCACAGCCTAATGAGAGCTGCCCTCCCAAACTGCCACCCAAATCACTTCTCTCTGTGCAACCAACACTGCTGCCTGAAAGGCATTCAACAATCTGTGAGATTCTCATCCAGCAAAACATCTGATGCAGATTTTAAGGGGCTGCTTATGTACTTCTGGCTCTTTTGGGTCCATGGCTGAGCTCAGGCATAGTACGTTGGCCAAAACCAGGATTATTGTTCCTTCTGCCTAAGACAGACCATTCCAGATGTACTAAACTCCTGCTTTCATGTCTGCACTGCTTGCATTAAACAGTTAATATAAACCATACTACAAGTAGTAAAGAAATTACAGTTCCTCTAGGTAGCCTGTTCTTTAAAGGTTAATTCCTAAAAAGCAGCCTTCCGAGCTGGAAAAGCTCCTTGGCCCAAAGGCCAATACTGCCAAGAGAAGGCCACCTGAGCCACATCATGCTGCATGTACCAGCACTGAGGAGGGGGAAAACTGTTCTGATTTAAACACAGCACTGTTTAGTGATCTGGGAATGTTCCTGCAGCCCAGTATGGGGAGGAGGAGATCTGGGTAAGCTGATCTGTCTGGGAGAACAAGACCAATGTGAACAACACCCTTGTTTCACTGAAGTCTGTTTTATAATTTAGTTGCAATGCTTCAGAGAGCTCCGTCTCCAATCTCCAATTTCTTGCTCCGCTATAATTAGAACAAACTTCTTCATTAACTTCTGTAGTGTCACAACAGTGCAGCTTCACGGGCCAGGAGGGAGGCTGTCAGAATTTCTTAATGAGGTGCTTTCTTTGCAAGCCCAGCTAAATCCTAGACTTCAATCATCTCCATCTTCCTCATTTTCTCACAGACTGCCACAGACGTAATTCTTCCATCATAGTAAAGATTGCATTTTTCTGATCTATAACTGGTCAAGCCAGATGACCAATTTATCATTATACAGCTAACATGAATGCTCTCTATGCTTTTTCCTTGATTTCAAGAACTGTCAGAAAACTAAAAGTTGAAATTTTTCAGGAAGGAATCAATTAAAACTGTCAGGTGTCAACTAAGACAAACTATTCAAACTACACTATAAAAAAATATACTATAAAGAGGTTGTAGTGAACATAATTTCTTCAGAGACATTTCAAGAAAATATTCAGACAATAACACCCACAAAAAATATATATAAAAAGAAATCTAAAAGATCACTTAAAATCTTTCCTCTTCAAGATGATCTGCCTAAATACTGTGGATATTCTGCACACATCAGAATTAGTCACCAAAGCTTTTTCTTCAGCAATGTCCAGGTACAGGACTCAGAGTCTCATTCAGGCCCTCCAGGCAGTGGGATTGTATTTCCCTGCACCTATCAGGAAAATAACTGAGAGGCTGATGGCAGAAACAGCAACAGAAATGCTGGAAATTCAAGATGATCTACAGCTCTTGATGTAATTCAGAGATGTTTTCAGAGGGCTACAGAGGGGAGGTGAGGGACAACAGGATAGCTTCCTCCCAGTGCACATGGGGTCAGCAGGAGAAGTTCCTAAGATGTGGTGAAAAAAGCAGTGATGCTACCTTGGGGTGTGTCTTGCATACAGAAGGCACCAGAGCCAATTGGTGGCACCTGCAGGCCCCCAGAACTGGAGCTCTGGGCTGGCTGACTGCAGGGGGAAGCAGCCACACCTTCAGGCCACTGAGATCCTCCTCAGGTGCTCAAGGCTCCACAGCTGAATCTGGTCCTACAAACTGTCCCTTTTTGTACTCATAAAGGAAGCAAAACTAGAGAAAAGCACTGCACCAGTCTTCCTGGGTCTGTTTTAAACTCTTGCTTTCTGCTTTTCTTACCAGACAATCCTGTAACTTGTTAGGTATCAGGTTTACAGTACACCAATACTGCACCTTTCAGGAATCACTTGAGAGGACAAGAGGAATGTCAATATAATGCAACTGCCATTTTTGAAGCCCACAAGATGAACTGAAGAGTTCTAAGGTGTGCAGAAGGAAAAGGAGTTGCTGGTCTCACTGATGATAAACAGAGTAAAATCAGCTAAAGTGCACTAAGTGCTGCTTCCTTTGTTGCCACAGGTACCAAAGGATCATGGAGTAAACTATTCAAGGACCTGAAAAATAGCTGTGTTTAGACACACTCAAAGATCAGTGCCCACATGGACAACAGCATGAAGCAGGAAACCAGGATAAAGCATTAGAGGATAAAGCAGTTAAAGAAAATATTATGTTTATAAAATCTTAAAAATATTTTGCCTTTTCCAGTGGCCTGTGCAGTGTTTGGCTTCACATGCCAAAATACTCATTTGGTAAATGAGTACCAAACAGATATTATTGTTGTTATTATTATTACAACTACTACTTGAACCCAACAGCCCAAAAGCTCCTGGGACATGGTGGCTGGTGTTTAGCACAAACAGAGGAGCTACATTTTGCAGATGATGTGAGGGAGAGCAATAGGTCACAGTATGCTGAGGTGAAAAAAGGAAATCACAGAAAAAGGGACTTTATGTGCCACTAATTTAATGTACTTTCATTAGAATGAAGTCAATCTATACATTTGTGGCCACTTTATTGCTGCTGAAAATAAACTGTAGCCTCCAGGCTGGGGTTATCAATGCACCTTGTGATAACAGATTTGTATGTGCCTGAATAGATTTCTCCTTGAACTACACAAATTCTTATTTGAATTCAGCCTGTAAGAGAAAAAAGTTCCAATAAGATGGCTGTAAATCCTCTGTGAAATAAACTCAGCATATCTATGGGCCTTTAAATCAAGTAAATGGCTTTTCTCTGGCTGCTCACTATATCCCTATATGCCCCCAAACCATTTAAAGTAATTCTGACATGGATTAGGACTACTCAAGCCAATCATTACCACAGCAAATTGTTTTGATTTGGAGGCAGTAAATGTGGATGCTTTTACCCGGAATGAATTGATAACCTTGCGCATGGTGTCAGGACTCAGGATCCAGAGGCTTGGCCGGCAAAAGCTGCAGCACACACGAGCAGATACAGAATGTCCGGAAAGCCCCGCAGGTGGTAGGGAAGGGAAATCTCCGGGGTTTGGCAGTCCCTGTGCTTTAAATCCCGCGTTGATGTCTCTGTCTGGAGACGCCTCCAGAAGCAGGCACATTCTGAGCGACCGCTGAAATGCAGGCGGGGTCATCCTTCGTGCCCAGGCACAGCGACAGCTCCTGCCTGCAGTGCCCGCCACAGCTCCCACAGCCCAGAGATCCCTCACCGCACACAGCTCGAACCGAGCCCGCCACAGCTCCCACATCCCGAGAGTTCCCTCACCGCACAGTGCCCGCTACATGTAATGCAATGAAACAAACATTCAAAAGGCCCAGAAGCACCCAAGGCTGCCCCCTCACACCCGCTGCCATTTCCCTGCCACCACGGCTGCACCTCCCTTGTCTCTCCCGGCCTCCCCAGCCCCGGTATCCGTGGGCACAGGGCCGATCCCTGTGGGCACAAGGCAGGATTAGCTCAGCTCAGTGCCGGTGTAGGGCACACAGGAGGAGGCCCTGTGCACTCGGCTGGGCTCCCTCGTGCTGTTCCACTTGCCTTTGACACTTGGCACACGTGGAAATGTTCATTACAGCAAATCCCTAATGTTCCCTCTTATAAAATAACCATTTGGGGATGGCTTGCTTAAAGATAAGCAAACACTCACTGGGTTGATAAATGCTGCTGAGCTCTGACTTCTGAACTAGGCCCTTCTTACTCAAAAAGCAGATCAAGGAACCAAAGCAGAACAATAAATCCATTTCCATAACCAAATGAAAAGCAAAACCCAGAGCTACAAAGTAATGTCACTCTATTCAATGATTTATTTTATGCAATCTAAATATTCTAAATAATTTAGAAAAAATAATCAATTTTGATGTGAAACCACCAGTGAAAAGCCAAAAGACTTAATTTTAGAAAAAGGCAAAGACTTTTTGCCTGCATTTTCTCCTATCTTTGCAGATGATGCCATCCACTACATGAAAACTAAATTCAACCATGTTTTCTCTTTCCTTTTTTAAAATGTTTGGCAATATTTTAGATGTCAACTGACATCCAAAGCTATATAAATAGAAATTCTAAAAAAATTAACTTAGTGAGAAGCAGATAGGCCTTCCTCATTTTGTTGCTATCATCTTGCCATCAGCATCCATTACCACCAAGGATGCAGCTTTTACTGGCATCTCCTCTATATTAGGGGCTCTTAAAACTGTTCTGTCACCAACTACCTTCTAAATAGGCTCATAAGATAATTCAGGTTGGAAGAGCCCTCAGGAGGCCTTACAGACCAGTCTCACTGTACTGAGAATCTCTAAGGTATTGCCCAGCCAGGTAATTAACCCTCCTTCTTTTGTCTTGCATATATTCAGTTATTCATAAGCAGTGCTGAAGTTACATTCAGAAATAGCTGTGATCACCACATGTTATTTATTAGCAAGAATTATTGCCAAGAGACAATCACAATGTATGGGGGCAAGGGGATATTGCATAGGCTTTCCTAATAACAAAGCTTTCCAGCAAAATAATCAGGAACTTGTTTCACTTCACAAGCTCCCGGGTGTTCTGTGGCATTTCTTTTGTGCCAAGACAAAATGAAGTTTGTCTTGCTCTGTCCATTCCTTTCCAGAGCTTTCCTCTTCTGCTTTTGAAGCTCCAGGCTATAGAACACCTCTTGCTTGGTACTCTGCAACAGCCTTGTGACAAACACACCAAAAAATGTGTATTGCCATCTCCCAAACACTTAGCTCAGCAGCCAGGTCTTAACCAGTTAATGTGGGGAAGGGAATTGTGATATAAAGGTGAAAAGTGATGTTAGAGTGTGGTAGTCTAGTCCCTTAGGATGCCCCAGCCCCACAGCCAGAGCATCTGAGACATGAATGGAACACTGAGATGAGCAGCTACACACATGAGCAGCCCCAGGGCACTTTGAAACATCCCAGAGGTTCACAGCCCAGACCCATCCATGGGGAAAGCACCAGCAAGGACTAGCTAGAAAAGCCTGCAGTACTGAAATGGGACCTTTCATTTCAAACTGCATTTTTAGCGACCACTCCCTTCTATTATGCAAAGTACACAGTGTGGTCTGTGATAGATAACCTTTTTTCCACTGTTTCAGCAGCACTAATGTTACTAAAAATGCTGCTCAATCCTTTTATTTTTGGAATCACCAGTTACAATTATTTCAGTCTATCATCATCACCAAATACACAGTGAACAGACTCTGAGATGACAGGGGACAGAGCTTTTCAGATATTTTTTTCCAGATCAGCCAGCTGATTTTCCAAATTAATTTAACAATTCAGCCATTAATTACTAAAGAAGCAGTTGATTTTGATGGGACCAGACTGCAGAGCCTTCTGGCAACTCTTGTTACCAGTTCAGTGCAACTGCTAAGGGGGTACCTCATATTGGAAACCTTGGCAGGGAGCTGAGGGCTGATCAACCGGGGGACAGCACTGGAACATCAGCGGGATTTAATCAATGGAACCCACCTAAAAAGATGAAGTAAAGGCCTTTTTTCACATTTAGAAATTAGAAGCAATCTAGAAATAGAAATAAAATTAGCTTATGTATCTGATCACCCAGCTCTCCAGGTATTAAGCAGTGGGGTAATATCTTTTACATATGGCTCAGGGTGGGTAAGGTTTCTCTAATAACTAATTATTGCAAAAAGAAAAAAAAAAATCCCTGTTTGATTATTTTAATTTGAGAATGACATTCAGATGTGTGACTCCATTTTATCAAGTTACAAGTATTTTCTTCACCCCAATTCTTTGCAAAAAGTTATTCTTTAAAATATGAAGTTAATTTGAAGGTTATCATAAATGAAAAGATACAGAGACATGCTTGCAACAGGAATGGAAAGAGCATGGACTAGAAAACTGGAGACTGAATTCAGAAATTTCACATTCCAGAGGAGAGGCCATACCAGCCATTTGCCTGTGGTAGTGAATTTCTCTTGCAAATGGCCTGTTCAACCCTAGAATCAGAGTTAACCTGGACTATTTTTGTCTTTATTTTCCCAGAACAGGTAGTGAAAATAAAAGAGAGCTTCTGAGAACAAAAATTCCATTAAAAATTTGCTGCCTCTTTGAGACAAGAGGAACAAGGGTCATATAGTCCAACAGAGTGCAGAGCAAAACTAGGATCTCAAATGTCTGTAACACTATCCAAAGATGAAATAACCTTCCCAATCCAATACAACTTAATAGACCAACATGCTTCATGCCACCTTGTTTTAGAGTAGTAGTCATTTCTTCTGACACCTGCATTATATTATTTCTATTGGGAAAAATGTATTTAAAATCACAGGGACCATATATTTAGCCATCAAGGACAGAGGAAAGTATCCTAGTCGATCATTTATCCCCTGGAGAGAACCTCTGAGCCAAACTTGCTTTTACTATTATAGCAGGACCTTTTGCATCAGTGTGGAATTGGAGAGAGGAATAAAAGAGGCAGGATTGTTTTAAGGTTTTCCCTCTGGCATTGTTGCTCTCTGGCAAAGGCACGAGTCCAGGGGATGCACACACACAGAGCATCCACTGCCAGTGCATCCAGTGCTGAGTGCAAAACCATCCTCTGGATTGAGATTGCCCTTCCTTAGAAATGACCAGCATGCAGCTCAGTAAAATATCCTGCAACATGGAGCATCTAACTGGGAAACAGGCTCTGACCTGCTGTTTTCCCTTTCTAAATATTTGGGGATTTGAAAGTTCAGCCTCGAGCGCGCATTCATCTCAGGCAGTTCAGCTGTCACTTGTAATACAGATCAAAAGATGATGGATGGCAGAATCTGCCCAGAAGTTCAGTTCCTGCTAGGGTCATTCTGTCCATAGTGACCACTTTTCCATACTAACCATATCACTTCATTGCTCTCCTCACCATAAGCATTTTTTACACATGAAAGTGCATACATAGATGTGTACAAAACGTTCATCTACCAACTATAAAATTTCTCTGGTCTGAAGCTTTCCAGCTGACAGATTGGTTTATGTCCACTCTGCCTTCTGACATTATTACATTTCCCACTGCCACATGAAAACTGAGAAGAACCAAAAAATTAGACCATTCTTACATTCAACCTGTACTGCACTGTTTTTGTTTTGGTAGATGAACCTATGAAGTCTGCATGTGGAAGATCTGTATTAATATTTTAAAACTTGTGAAAATATACAGATTATGCACTCTTGTGCAGCCTCTATGCACTTATTTCATGCAAACATGCTGGCAGAAAAGTTTACTGATGAGAATGTCTGTAGAAATACTACATTTTACAATATTTAATGTAAGCAAAATTCCTATATATGTAAGTATACGTATATATAAATATTCATATAAATTTCACCCCTCCAGCAAGATAAACAGAAATGTAACTCAATATATGTTCAAATTAGCTCATGTTTAATTTGCAGTAGCAAAGACCAGCAATAGCGTGCTCACAAGCAAACTAGGAATAATGAATTTTTATTGAAGTGATTAAATAATTGCTGAACTACTACTGCAACCCACAGACATATTAACTTACAGGCTATTTTCAAGGTAAGGAAGCTGTCAAAAGAAATGGGATCTTCTTCAGGTGTTCAAGGCCCCACAGCTGAATCTGGTCCTACAAACTGTCCCTTTTCTTACTCATAAAGGAAGCAAAACTAGAGAAAAACCCAGCAGCAGTCATCCTAGGTCTGTTTTAAACTCTTGCTTTCTCCTTCTCCATCTGAGAGAATTCAAACCCTTTTCTAAAAATTCATCTGCCTTGAACACTAAGCATCCAGTCATATTCTGAAGAGTCCAAAGAACAAAATGGAGGGGTTAACGCAATTCCCTACAATAAGGGGTGCTTCAGCAGTAACTCACCCACGTAAAGCCCTGTTCATCAATGGTTTCTGTTTTCCTCCCGGGGTAGCCCAGGTGTGTCCCAGGCTCCTCTGGCAGCAATTACACCGCAGTTATTTCCATCCTTGCAGCTGGCAGCTGACCTGGTGTCGAGTGTGTTCACGGCCATCGGCTCGGTGACGCTGGCCCTGCTGGTGGTGCTGTCCCTGGCCATGGTGGTCTCGGCCGTCACTGCCAACCAACGCGCCACGCAGGGCACCTACAGCCCCAGCCGCCAGGAGAAGGAAGGGGCCCGCGTGGAGATGTGGGACATGGTGCAGCCACCGCCCATGGAAAGGCTCATCTAGGAGAAAGCAAAGCCGCCCCCCATCCTCGGATGTGGCTCAAAGGGGACACTGTGCATATGTTAGATATTTTCATTTTTGTTCTGATAAATATTACGATGATTTTTTTCACTGCTTTCCTTTTAAGTTCAATAGTGAACCAATGACATTTATCATTGCTTTGGACCAGCCCATCCAAGGACAATTTTTATTTGCACTGGGAACTCCAGCCTTGATAATCAGCAGTAGGCATTACGGACAGTAATGCTCCTGGGATAAATGTAACTGCCCGTCCTGGACACTACACGGATAACAGCTGCTCCTTTGCACTCTCCTTTGGCTGCCTAGCAATCACTGCTGCAGAAGAAGATGCAGACAAATCAACTAAGCCTGTAAAATAAAGACATTGTAATTCTGTTATCAAAGGGTTTAGTACTAGAGCTGTGTCTCAGTGTATCTTCTTTCATTTGTTAATCGGGGCTTAAAAGGAAGCTGTGTGAAAACTCTTCAAAATAAATGCTTCAAATTTGTTTTTCTTCCTTTTGGTTCTTTCATTTTACTTGCTGCCCCTCTACCTTCTACTAAAATGAAGGTAAAATGAATTTCAGTTTCCACAAAAGCACGTATTTCTCTTAGGATAAAAGACTGTGGATTAGAATACCCAGTGGGCAAAATCTGACCTGTTAGGAGACATGAAATCTAAATATGCTAAACAAACTGTGTGCATCCACACTACTGCCTATTTCCTATTATAATATTACCCAATGGTCCCTTTTAAAAAATTTCTGCTTCTCACATTCAAACGCACACACTGGCTGCCAAAAAGCATGCTCAGAAATGTTTCCTAAAGCTCATGGAAAATACCAGGAAAGAGGCAGAAGTGGCCTACAGGTAGGACATTGGCTTGAAAATAATTAGGACAAACTTGGTGCTTCTCCTGGAGCACGGACTTCTCAAAAGATCATGGGCAAATAAATTTTTATGCCTCAATTTTCCTCTTTTAAAACAGGGATAATCCTATTTAACTACCTCATAAACCTCAGCAGCAAAAGGGTTCCTTTGACGAAAAAGGGACAAATGCATGAAATGTAATGAAGCTCGGAAGAAATCTTGTAATGAAACAGACAATTACATTACATGTAATGCAATGAAACAAACATTTGATACAAAGAAATCTTGTCATGAAATAGACATTTGAAAATGTAAGTTAACAGCTGGACTCAGTGATCTTATTTTCCAGCCTTAACAATTGCATGATTCCATGTGCCAAAAATGCTCCCAGGTCAAAGGGGTTTTGGGAATGTAGAGGCAAAATTTAACTGTAACTCATGCAGTCAATTTTCAGATGTAGTCAAGTAATTAAATCACAAACGTTGCTCCCACACAAACTGAACCCAC
This sequence comes from Aegithalos caudatus, assembly GCA_013389925.1. Lineage (NCBI taxonomy): Eukaryota > Metazoa > Chordata > Aves > Passeriformes > Aegithalidae > Aegithalos > Aegithalos caudatus. Next base: position 232,937 of record WEIU01013433.1, read on the forward strand.
ACTAAGGAGGCAACAGAGTGGAAAGTCCATGAAGGCATTTCTTTCTGCGTTTCAGCTTACATGTGCCCACAGTGGTGAAATATCCCAGACAGAGAAATCAATCCCCAGATGATGATTCCAGAAGTTGCATAACAGAGTATGCGCACTCAGTATCCAAGAGTTTAACTCATCTTTTCAATTAATGGTAATTCATAATTCATTCTGGATGACCCCTTAAGGGATTACTGAAGATCAATGCCACTTGCATTTATTTTTGTATTAGATGATTAGCTGTAACTATGATAGTAAGCACATTCAGGACTTCTTGCAGTCCTCACCAATATCTTTCAAAACAAGGCACCACAGAAAATGTGAGTGGATGGTTGGATTCAAGCTGAATTAGAACAGCAGAATGTAGTCACAGCAAAAGCACACAACAGATTTTATTCCAGCCAAATTTACAGCTTTACCACTGAAGCTTATTATTTTGAATGCATTTGCCGTTGTACAGCTGCAGTCTAAATTCAGAAAGTTCAAAAGATAACTGAGAAAGAGTGGGAAAATAAGTTACTAAAATTATGATAAGAGGGAGCAGAAATTCTTTTCTCTGGATCTTTTCAAATCATGGCTTTGTGTAATTACAGATGCATTAGCCTTTAATTGAAACTTGATTTAGCCCAGCTTTTGTCCCATGAGACACTACTGAGGCATAATAAAGCACACTGTAAAGTTTGTTAGGTATGATCATTTCTAGAAAGATACATAAACACTGGCAGGGGGGAGAAAAGGAAGTAATTGACTCAGAGTGTCCAGTTTGAGGCAGCACACAGCAAGTAAATGAGACAGCAGAGAACAGCGTGTGAAGGTGAGAGACCCACAAGTGAGGCAGGAGTTATTTGTGTGGATTCTTACACATGTGGGGTTTGCCTCACAACAAAGCTGCGAGAGACCCAAAGACAAACCATGCCAACAAAGTGGCCAAGCGGGCAAAGACTCAGGGGGCTGTGATAACAAGGGGGAAGCAGTAAGCGTGTGAGGAAGAGAAGGCTGGGAAAAGCTTGGGGACAGCAAGCTCTGAACACCAGGGAAAATCTGGAAGAATTGATTTAGCCCAAGCAGCAGAAGCAGCATTGGACTAACAAAGTGGGTGCAAAGAAGATGCTTCCATACACCTGCTTTATGCTCTTGGTTTTCTGGTCAATGAACTCAACTGAGAGAATTGATAGAGATCTCATGGAATAGCAGAGATGGAGAAAGAAAATATTAGCTCATATGAGAAATAGCAGTAGAATGGTTATAATAAAGATCTAACTTTGAAGTCTGCCCTTATTGGAGCAGGAGGTTGAACTAGATGACATCAGAAGGTCCCTTCCAGGCTTAATTATCACCTTATCCAAGGAAAAAGGACGAAAGGGAGAAAGCAACTGAAGATAGAGGCAGTCTGCAAGGAGAACTAGAAGGAAAGCACAAGGAAAGACAGAACAAGAATAAGGAAGCAGCTGAAGAATAAATCTGCTCTTCTCCATGGTTTGACTTTCTGGATGAAATTTGGGAGACAGTTGAAAAACAATCTGTAGAGATGTAATAAAATATTCCAGAAAGTGTTGCCACAGAGAGAATCTTTAGGGCTGAGCAAGATACCCAGGAGCATGTACAGAGGAAGGAAGAGGCAGAGAAGATGAAAGCCTGAAGACTTTTCACACAGACCAAAGAGAGTTCAGGAGGAATATGCTCCTAGATAATTAAAAAGACACCCATAAAAGCACAACAAAGAGAAAAATCTCGCTGTGAAATACGAGTGTGGTTTGTAGAAAGTAAGTCAAGGAGACAGAAGGCAGGGGAAAAACCTTTAAACTAAGATTAGAGTAAGTTGTGATTGCTGTCAGCCTCGGTGGAGAGGAAGTGATAAAAGTAAGAGTGGTGGAAATTCACAGAAAAATGAGAGAAGAAAAGGAAATGAAAGTAAATGGCACTTGAGGGAGGTGGAGGCAAAAGCTGGATCACAGCAAGGGGGAAGCTGGACCTTCACAGCAGTGAGGCCAGAGGAAACAGTGGGAGGATGATGGTGAGTCAGGAATGAGAATTACCTATTGAGGCAGATCTCTTAGGGTAACTCACAGGGAGCATGTTCTGCTTCAAATAGGGATTAAAATGTGAAATATTCAAAACTCTATGGTCTTATAAGCAACAAGCAAAAAAAAAAAAAAAAAAGGCCCAGATGGCAACAAATGTCATTTCCAAACACACTTCCTGAAAATCTGAATTAAGGAAGCAACATCCAAAGGCAGCAGGGAGGTAGATGCTGCAGCTGGAAATGCTCAATGGCAGCCTGGAGAAGCACAAAAAGTCCTAAAGCTGCCACTTCATGAACATGCTATAGAGACCATAATATGCATGGTTAGGAAGACTGACCCTTCTGGGCCATGTCTCAACCAGGGATCAAAAGCTAAAACAGAAGAGAATACATTTTAAAGAATGCCTAATCACATCCCTGATAAATTTAACCCACAGGTTAAGACTGAGATAGCATATGCCAAGGCATTTTCTGCTTCTCAGCCCAGGGGTTTAATAGAATGTACGGAAGTACAGACATTGGCAGGATCTCCACATAAAAGACTTAAAATATTTCAGAATTCCATTTGTTTAATCTCTCTCACCATTTGACTCAAAAGCTTCAAGTATAATATATTATTCATGATCACTTGCAACCTACACATTAAAGGAAAAAAAAGCTCAATATACTCCCCAGCCTTACATATTTAACCTTCTCTTCATGTCTAATAGCCTTCTACAAAGAAAGAGAGGGTGCTAGGTTAGAACACTGGTCTGCTCTGCACCAAATTCCTCCAAAGATACTCAGAGGCAGTGGAAGGATGAAGCAACTTACTCCTCTTTCATGGTCCATTCCCTTTCCCTTGGAAAAAGGTAGCATCCAATCTGCGAAACAGTGAGCATTACCTTGCATTACGTGCCTTGCCTGTTTTATGTAAAATTAACTGTTCCCTCTCTATATACATACAATATGTTCATAGTTTAGATGCTGTATTCATATTATTGTTTTTCTCTGTACAGGATCAAAATGACCAATAAATAAGGATTATATCAAAGCCTGTATTATTTTTGCTTTATGGGATTCTTTCATCGTACAATTATAAATTAGATGATCCCCATATCAGAACTATATTTACAGTTTAAGAAGCCAAGTTTGCCATTAGAAATCAAGTGAACAAGAAACATTTTCCATACTTTGGAATGAGATGAACAGTGGGGGCTGCCAGCCTCAGCACTGCAATCTGCACCATCCTCTGCTGCAGCCACACTGCCCCACTGCCCTGGACCATCAAAAGAAAGCATTTGTGCCATGTCCCAAGGTGGCATAAATCAATACAACCCCACAGAAGCTAATTTATACAGGCTGAGAAGCACATGCTCTGTTTTTGAAATGACTGCTGCCTTTCCAGCACTCTGGACAAGCACAGGCAGAACAGTGCCAGAACTGTAAGGATTTTCTTCACTTAATATAAGTCCCATTTTCTGCTCTCTTCAAAAGCCTTTGTTACTTTGCAATAGAGATCAATGACCTCAGAAGCCAAGAGTCCTCAAAAGCATCAGCACCCTGACAGGGTGCCCTGGGAGCAGTTCAGCTCCTCTGCAGCCCAGCTGCAGAACAGGACACCTCCAGGTAAGACACAATTCCTTCCCTCTGAGCAGTGGCCTGGGAGCAGCTGACACCTAAAGAAACCACTCCCAACTGTGAAAAGATGCCTTTGAGACCATGGCCAATTGTGCCTCTCACTTCTTGTCCCTTCCATACTCTGTAGACTCCTTCCCAGCTGAGACCTGTCATCCCCACACCCCTGTACTCTGATCCTCTTGGAAGAGGCATCTGTGCTCACCCCAGCCCTCTAAAAGCCTGGCATGAGGGCAAAGAGGTTACTAAAAATTCTCCTGGCAACAACAGCTCATTTTTCAGAAATTATACACCCAGGAGAGAAGGTGAATGTGAACTTTTGTGAGAAATTTTTTTCTCAGTATGTTGGCATGGAACCAACCAAACTCAAGCAGCAGCATCCTGTGCTGCAGCCAGAGCAGCCCTTCTGCACCCAGGGCAGCAGACCACTGCAAAATAATCATTGGGTACTTTGGTGAATCCAAATCCATTCAGCTATTACTCTTATCTCCTTTGGTAAGTGTGCATCAGCCACTATTTCCTTGTCACAGATTCCCCATGAAGAACTCTGTGCCAAGGGCTATGTAAAGCATCATTAGGGTTGCTTTTTTAAATAATTGACCAAATTTTTTTTTTTTTCGGACATCTAAATAAAAATTTATATATTCCTCAAAAGCACAAGTTAAAGCAGGAGAATCCAAGTGTGTTAAAGGGATTTCTGGGTAAGAGTATTTCACTGCCTAAATCAATAGCATCTCTTATGTGTGAACATGAGGAACATCTCCAAAGCCATGAAACTCACGTTTGCCAATATTTTTAGTAGCTGAATGTTGTTCAGACCTCGCTCTCCAAAGATGACCATGATCTGACCTGTGGGGTTAAAATGGAAAACACTGCTTTTCTGTGTTCCCTGGAAGAACACCATCACCACGTGGATTTGTTTCACTGTGCCTAGAGGAAGCACAAAAATTCTTACTCATTTCAACAAAATAGAATTATCCTTCTGTTGAGTACAACTGAGTGATCTGAAACTTTCAGAGTACATTTCACAGACCTACAGCTATGACATCACCCTACTTTTTGCTGCAGCCATTCCCAGGTGGGGAATCCTCTCCTTTCCCAGACCTCCAAACGCACCTTCTGGTCCTGAAGGACACCAGGAAGCATCTGGCCCATCCAGGTTTCTGGCCAGTGATTAGCTAAGCCACTCTTTTTTGTCATTGCCCACATTTGGCTACTGATTAGTGTTCCCACAGATGCTAATTAATAATAAACTTCATCTAATTTACAATAATAAACAAATAGTTGGCACACTTTTAAAAATGTCCATAATAAATACAGTTCTGCAGCAGAAATCTTGTCTCCAGATAAGAGACAGCAAAGTCTTTTTCCCAGCCCCAAACGTCTGTACTATGTTTTATTTAACATAAGCCCCAAGTCTCACTGCAGGACAAACCTTACATGTGTAATGTCACATAACATCAGGAATCACGGATCAGAGGATTTTGGCCAAGTTCCTTTTCCTGTGCTATTCAATCACCTCTCAGCTAAAGAAAACTGACACCTCTGAAAACAATTCAAAAAAAGAGCATCAGATTAGGCATTGTAACTCAATAAAGTTGAGCAGCGAATAGCTGACACCACTAGAATTTTGCCTATTGCAAGATGTCACAGTTGAATGAATGGATGGGGCTTTCATGCCCCACTGAAGCATGCACAGCCTTCAAACTACTGGCATGTGTCAAGATGCTGCAAAACCTAACATTTATAAAAGATACATCTGGTGTGCATTTATTGGGAGCAGAGTGAGGTTTTGTTTAAATTGCACACATGAATTTGATGTGGAGAGCGGGCAGTATCCCAAGCCTCACAGTAAAAGCATGTTTTAACCTAAACTCCTCCATCTATAATGCATGCCATGAGGTGTGAAGACCTCTTGCACAGTGAAAAGCCAGAACATAAATTATGAATCAAGGCACAGGTGAAGTACTGAAGGCCAGGCAGAGGTCTCAATTCAGTTGTGATTTTTCCGAGTTTACATTCTTTCAAATTATATTTACTGGATAAAAACGTATTGGGAGATTTTATATTGCAAACAATTTGAGCAAGTTTGCTGGGTTTTTACTTGGTTTCACAAATGTTGCTTTCAATTTCTGATTTTATCAGGCCATGATTTTTCTTTCCCCAGAGACATTTGACACAGCAATTCCTTCCCCAGCAATCCCTCTAACATTGTCAAGCACCACGGAGGTGGGCATGTCCAAATCATGGCTTTAAATCATCTTTTCTGATCAGAGAAAAGCCACACAGGCCTTCATGTGGTTCCACGCTCCTCGTGGCACCGTTTGAAGCATGCCATACTCCTCAGCTCAATATTGTGTGTGACCTTTCAGGCTCCACCTGTAGCTCCAGCAAAAGCCAATTTCCACTGGCACGTACTGTAATAACCAGTGCTGACAAAAATGTGTGTTTCCAATTTAAACCCACTCAGTTTCACTTGGCACCTGCGCTAACCCTTCTTGGCTTGCAGAGATCAGCAGGAGCAGCAGGGGAGGAGAGGGAGGGAAGGGCTGTGCAGGGCCACCCTAAGGCAATGTGACCGTGCTGGCTGTGGCCCTTGTCACCTGTGCCAGCAGCCCCTGCGTGTTTGCAGTGCCCAGGCAGTCAGGCCACGGGGCAGCCTCAGGTTACAGAGCTGCTTTCTGCCCACAAAATAAACTACTGAGCATCTCCCACATGTCTGGCACACAGATAACAGGAGTTCTGTGTTACCCCCAGGGAACTGCACAATTGTTAGGCAGATTAGGGAAGTGTAAGTCTTCAGGGAAGACCTGAGGAGTGTTTCCACATATTTTTGCTCAAAGGACAGCATAGTTTAAACAAAGAAATGCAGCCTTAATTGTTTCTGATCCCTCCTCAGCAAGCAGGGAAAAGAAGCCCATGTAACAAGCCGTGGGCATCCAGGGCCCCTCTGTGAGGCAGGGCACCCTGCCTGGACCACAGCCACCTTAGGATGAGCCATGAGTCCAGGCGTATTTCGGAGGAAAAAGCATCAGGCTCTCCTTCCTGGCTGCCTGCAGCACCACTGTGGGAACAGTGCTTCACACCTTGGCTACAACCACCTACAAACACCCACAAAAGGAACAACCTTGTCCTCAATCCAAGTGACAAAGCAGGGAAAAAAGCAAAGAAGAGCAACATGTGCACTGCTCCTGTCCCTCAGTTTCTGGCAGTGCATATTCATCAGTGACTGCAGCTCTTCCAGAGATTTAAATATTCCCGTGGGCACAAGTGAGGGTTGTTTAAAGCAAACCAGAAGTTTGAGACTTTGCTTCTGGAATGTATAAAACCTCAATGCCCAGTTGCACAAGCCCAAGTTGAACAAGTGCCAAGCATTTTCTTCCAGTGGGATCTGTGGCAGGATCATAGACAACTGTGATAAACCTGACCCCAGGGAGAAGGAAGCTCCAGCAGGTTTTTGCATGAGAAATGAGCCCAACAGAGAAGACGCAGATCTGCCTTTTGGGGTGGCCCAGTGCTGGCACAGATGATTAAACCAGACCCAGAGAAGATCATTCTGGTTCAGAACTATGGGTAACAGTGACCACAGGCCAGAAAAATATGTGGCTGCACTCATGACCTGCACAGACTGGATTAGTTTGTGTTTGTCACTCAGTCCTGGGATGTATTTTTCTTGTGTAGCCTGCCTGAGATATAGAAATCGCTTGTCAAATTTTCTGACATTGGGGAGAAAAGAAGTAAGGGGGAAAAAACCAATTACACAAGTACTGGTCTGTTGACATTTAAAATGAGACAATGATGAGCATAAAAAAAAAAGAGGTTAAAAAAAAATCCTGGGCCAGCAACCCAAAGGACCAAAGACAAATCACAAAATAGGATGCAACTAATTAGGCTGAAATGCCAACAATGTTCAGTATATCGTTCAAAGTATCTGTGGTGTCAGACTGCTACCGTGACCCCCAGTACGAATATGCCAAGGGGAAACGTAGAATAGGATAGAATCAGATAAGTTAAATACAAATATTTTAAAATGACATTTTAATTTCTGCCTCACCATTTTAACATTTTTGACATCGTTAAATAAGCATGTTGGCTATTCTCAGAGCAGGCCAAATGTCAGATGTTTGTATGTATTATTCAGCTGAACATTTTAACTACATAATCCTCCTCATTGCTAAACAGGTGGTACTATATTAACAGGTTATTTTCTCAAAAGGAACAGTGAACAGAATGCTGACTCCATACAGTGGTGTATTACTGCACGTGGAGCCAATGCAATGATGGAACTCAGCTGAGGTCTGTAGTTGGGACAGAACTTTCTGCTGTAACTACAACTTCTAAAGCACACTTCAAGGCAGAGTACCACCATTCAGTTGAGTTACTCACAGAATTATGCACAGCTGGAAAACAAACTTTTCTAGGCAAATGTGTGTTGTGTAAGCTGTACATGGTATGTACACCTCTACTGTGTCTCATCCATGAAACTGAGTAGTTTAGGATTCAACAATTAAAAACAAGTAACAGACCTAATAGGAAATACCTTGCAACCAAATTTAGTAGATTCTTTGTAGGCCATGCTGTACCTTTCTATTTTACCTTATTTTTCAGAGTTATATGGTGGGGTATGTTGCTGCTTTGTTCCCAATCTTTCAATAACAATTATGTGAGAGAAGTGGACCCAAAAAATAAAAAAAATAGTGGAGCAGCGCACCACCAGGAGCCCAGCCCTTCAGTTTTCAGGAGCAATGTGAAACAGGCAGTCACACAAAGGAAATAATATACAGCCCATAGGATATTCCAAATGTGCTTCCCAAACTTTGCTTTCAGAACTAGTACTTGTTTATGTTTCATACAGAATTTCCAACAGGATTGACTGCCTCTAGGCTTTTGAAGTGCAAGAAGCTGTTAGCATTTTTTTCTGACTGGTGAAAATCTGCAGACAGACTCTGCTTTATCTGAATACCAGCAAACCCACAACAACACTCCGGGCATTGCTTAGGTTTTTGTTGTTGTTGTTGTTGTTATTGCTTGTCACATCAAATAAAAATCTAAATCCCTGAATTTGATAAAGCTATTTTTCATTTTGTGAACATGAGGTTAACACACAGTGAGTTCTGGAATGAAAATGAAATGCTTTATCCATCATTCAGGATCAGTTGCAGCTGCATTGTGTGAAAGTGAGTTGCAAAAGCAATTCTCATCTGCTTTTGAAGCACAACCAAGAAGTTATTAACAAATAGGAGAGTTTCTGATTTCTCCTTCTAAGTAAGTCCCCAGTAAATTGGCGCTTTGAGCTGAATTTTTCCTTTAAATGACACAACTCTATACATGAGCCAGCTTTCATACCCAGGGTGGTACCACATGGCTGGTACACCAAACCTCTCTGAGTTTTTCTCAGACACTTGGTATTGTATCCACATAAAGAGTCCTGCTATACCATCTGTGTAAAATATGCCAACTTAACTTAGACTGCCTTTTCCTATTACCTCCTCTTTCTCAGTCCTTCTCATTCTCAGGTTTGAAAGAACTTAAATATCCACAGAAAGCAAGTTGCAACCACACTCTCAGTGCCCTGAGATAGAAAACTAAGGAAAGCTTTACCTGAAGACTTCATACCTTCCTGCTCCTTCTGCCAAGATTGCTTTTATAATGTCTTCAACTGACTTGTAATCTGGACCTATGACAAAAAGTTTGTTTTCAGAGCTATCATTTTAACAGGTGAAAAAACGTGGGCAGATCTACTGGAAAATCAAAGGGATGACTACAAGGGATGACTACCTGTAGCAGTGAGGATCCCTTTGCTGCCACACTTCACAGCTGGTATCACTCTGCTGGCTGCAGTAAGCTAGCACAGGTGGAACAGCAAATACTAAAATCACACCCTCATTGTTTTGTATCAAGGTAATTTGTAATTTTCTCATCAGTTGTGGATTGACTATATAAATATTGAAACCATAGCCTCTATGTTTGTCTGCATAAGGTATCAAAATGCCTTTATTATAGAAAAGTGAATAGCAGATCAGATATACTGCATAGCCATTCAATGGAAAATTCTAGCTGAATTATAGTCATACACCTGCAACTACATTAAAAAGCTTCTGTGAGAAGCTTCCCCCATATCTGGTGGAGTCAATGCCAGGTGGCTCCTGGATGGATCCACAGCTGGCCAAGGCTGAGCTGATCAGCCACAGAGACAACACCTTTGGGATAACACAGTCAAGGGGGGGAAATACCCTGTGCAATAGCAGCTGAGAGAGAAGAGAGAGTACGAGAAAGCAGCAGCTCTGCAGACACCAAGGTCAGTGAGGAGGGAAGGGCAGGAGCTGCTCCAGGTGCCAGAGCAGAGATTCCCCTGCAGCCCAAGGTGCAGCCCATGGTGAAGTGCCCCTGCAGCCCGGGAGGTCCATGGGGGAAGAGATCCACCCACAGCCCATGGGAGAACTCCATGCTGGAGCTGGGGAAGAGTCAGGAGCCCTGCCCCTGAGAAGGGTGGAACAACAGAGACCAGCCAGGGTCACCTTACACGTCCTTTAGCCCACCTAAGTTACAGATAAACCTACCTTCATTTTACTCCTGATCCCCTCCAAAGCCAAGAGGTGCTTCCTGCAGCAGCCTCTCCCCAGCAGCAGCAAGGAGGGGCTGAAGGGAGATCAGGAGCAAGGAGGGGATGAAGGCAGGTCAGGAGCAGGGAGGGGATGAAGGCAGGTCAAGAGCAAGGAGAGGCTGAAGGGAGGTCAGGAGCAGGGAGGGGATGAAGGGAGGTCAGGAGCAGGGAGGGGATGAAGGCAGGTCAGGAGCTGAGCCAATGGGTCACACAGCCCAACAGGGCCTTCAGATGCTGGAGGGGCTGCAGCCAGGCCCGAGGGGAGCGGGGCAGGAGGAGCAGGGGGTGCCCAGGTTTGCAGAAAGGGGAGGTCCCAGCACCTCTCAGCAGCACAGTCTGACCCCTGATCAGATCCCACCACACTATCACAGGAGGTGGGGCACCCTTCCTCCCTCGCCAACAGGATCCCCAAGAGCTCTCTGATAATAAATACCTGGCTGAATAGGACAAAAATACTTGGTGAGATCACAATTATTATTACTTTAACATCTAATGTGAAAGGTTCAAACCAGAGCACCCATCAATTATTACTGTACCTTCTTTTTGCTTCTTTCTCCTTAACATGTTGATTTTTAACCAATGAAAAAAGATAATATACCTACTTTTTTTGGCAGTAATTTGAAGATCTGGAGCCCAAGAAAAGCTGTTTAACAAAAAGGAATTATTAGCTAAGGTTTTTAAAAGATCCAAAATACCACTGGGATTTCAAAGGACATCAACATTTAACGTTTGCACTAATCAATTCATTATTGCATTCAAGAAAACACATTCTGCTTTTCTATACTTGAGAAAATGAAAATGTTCATTCAATGGACAAGAACTTCCACAATAATACAGAATCTTTTTAACCTTTATGCCTGATAACCATGAAAATGCTGCTCAGACCAACCCATCAAACAAGAACCTGCATCACCCAAGGAATTTTGATATTGTTAAATTTTATTTTATAGTACAGTGTTGGGCACTTTATGGTAATGTGGAATTCACTGAAAACTTCTACTGATGCCACAAACTTTGGAAGGAAAAAGAAAAAACAAACCATACCACACATCACAGCTCACTTAATACATCTAGACAGTGCACTACTAACAGTAGTCTAAGGTCAGAATTACAGTTCTCGAGATGACTTTGAACAGTAGTCCAGAAGGTGCAAAAGCAAGGAGTAAATTTGGCTCTAGTTTTGTTAAAAGGTCAGTAACTAACTAAATTTTTAAAACTGTAAGGACAATGCTGGTTGTTTGGTGTGTAAGTGTAAAATTATCAATAAAATCTCAATGTGTCCTGTGCTTTATGCCTCTCTTTAAAGTACTAAAGGATCAAAATAAAGGACATTATTGGGAATGGTTTTCAAGGGTCACCAAAAAAATGTTATGAAAAAAAAAATTAGAAGTATCAAGATCCATGATGTTGCTTTGTTCCGTGTCGAGGCATTTCTCATCATATCTGACACAGATTTAAAGTTAACAAACACAAACTGACAGTTTGCCAAACATCTAAGCATTTTAAATTGCTCTTCCTCTTCAAAAATCATGAAGTTACAGACGTGAAGTGTTTGTGTGCAAGCTGCACCAAGATTAGCTCTTCCACAGTGCTTTATTGCCTCATTCAAGTATATTAATTTAAATAAGGTCTCAAGGAAAAACCAAGGGTTAAAAGAAAATGTACAGCAATATACAAAGAAATTAATTTACAAAAACTTAAAAGGATACTGGCAACATTAGCAGATGTTTTAAGTAATGACTTATGATAATTAGGGATGTCACAAATTAAATTCTTCTGGTCATCGCTATGACCTCTCACCTCATTGCTGGTCCTAAAAAGCAGTGCTTAACACCTCAACTTTTTACCCATGATAAACAAGCGATCAAAGCAGAAACTAAACATCTTAAGTTCTAATAGTTAACCTTACTTCAATTTAACCAGGTTTTGCTTTTAAGAGTTACTTGGAACTACTGGTATGCAAATATTGGCTTAGGCCTTATTATTTCTACAGCATGTGACATCCATAATCACTCCCAGTCACTAGAAATATACATTTGCCTCTTTAGAATATACTACTTCATGTTTTTATCATACAACCATTTTCAAAGCTACATGTAATTTTACACATTTCTGAAAAACACAATTTCATGGGTCTGCTTGAAAGCAGATGTGCACTACTAAATTACTTTGAAACAAGGAGAAATATTGCACAAAATTCACTGAAGATTTGAAAGTCAACACACTTCCCCCTCCCAACCAAGTTGCTCCCTTATTTTTAACAGAAAGAATGCTAACCCACACAGAATCATAATAAATGTCAATGTACGTGAAGTCATTTTCCAAATGCTAATACTGTTACTGGATTCTAAATACAAGTATTGTTAGTATTGTCCTAAGTAATAGTACAATTTGAGTACCCTTTACTACAGTACACCCTGGAGTGACTTCCAGCTGTGCTACCTGCTGCATACTCCAACCTGGCAGAGGATGGCACTGGCCCTGCCAGCCACGGGGGTGCTGGATGGCCCTCTAGGCTGAGGTGGCTGTGGACTCACCCAAAACTCCACAGGAACAAGGGAAGCAGCTTTCAGAAAGGTGTGTCAAGTACTTGCAACTGGCCAATGACTGAAACTGGAACAGATAGTGCAGAACGGATCAAGGGAGGTTTTGCACTAACAAACCTGATCATCCCTTTCCATTCCTTTCTTTTCAACATCCCGAGGAACATGAATTCTAGGCCAGCTGTGGTCCATGCTCCTGGGGTGAAGATGAGGACACGTTCTGGTCAGCTCAGATCCTGCTCACAAGCAAACAACACCTGGCAGACACAGACACGCCTAATAGCAGCAAGGAAGTCACTGAAGACAAGTCACATCACCATTCATACTGGCTTTGCTGGTGCAATTATTTCTACATTCATTCTTCAAAGATTTACTGCAATACCATAGGAACTCACAGCCTTCACCATCCTCAGCCTTGCAATAAGGAAGCTGGTTAAGTTTATTAGCCACATTTGTTTAGCCTGAAATTTCAGGCTGTTGGGAATACACTGGCTAGAGTCTCACAGCACCTGGACTAGAGGCTGGTGCCAAGGGAGAAGATGCTAATCCTTGGAAATCAAGCTCCTCTTGAGCTTTCCCTGAGGAGTCAGGGAGCTCCACAGTTAGGGGTTCTTCCTGCAGGACAGGGTATGGTCAGGATTACACAGGAGGCATTTGCAAAAGGGCCTCATGCTGGCACTTGATTATTGCATGAAATGTTTCTTTGATCACTTACAAGCATAGAGAAAGTATTTTAGATGCCCCTAGCTATTGTATTAGACAGCTGCACCAACGAAAAATTGTTCTGTAGAACTGAACATAATTGGCTGTAGGTGGATAAAGAGAAGCTGTTTTAAACACCCGGTAACTGTTCTTTTGCCTAGACTTTACACTGGTCACAAACACAAGGTTGTAAACTAGCTCATCCTAAAACCTGAAAAGACATCTAAAACAGAATTTTAAGGTCTAAAACACTCTTCTAATAGATTGGGTGGGATTTTCAGAAGCACCCAGCATTTGTCTAAAACTCTGCCTGAAGTCTGTGTTACAATGCCTGAGAGGGGACTTCAACCAGTGTTGAGCGTTTCTGATGATCCCACCCCAACAGCAGCAGCACCACTGAAATGCTAAATGACAAGGAAGGGTTCAGTCAACAACTTCTATGAAAACTTCTACAACTACATTTTTTCTTCAGAACAAGTCTATTTTTCAGAACTACATGATACCCAAATATGTGAAATGGAAGAGCAAACCACTGCCTACTCTACACAGACTGCCTTCTGCATGCATAGAGGGTGGGTAGGGATCACCTCTGCCTCCACAGTCCTCCCCTGATATCTGCACTTTTCCTCCTTACATCTCTATACATGTGAATGGGAAGGCTTTGACTGGGACAACATCCATTGTGCAAATCCCACAGGGAGTTAACTCCACAGGCAATATTACTTTTGCCTACGTGACTGAGCTGGAACCACTGTAACTGAGATAAACTGAAATCTGGATTTCTTCTAAGTTATCTCTCCTGTGGATTTCCAGGCTCTGCTTCACCACACTGCACTGGAACAACCAGGAATCCCTTTGTCCTTCCACAGCCCCTACTTTTTCCTTCCAAACCAGATGAGTGATAGAGCTCATTTTAGGCAGACATCTATGCAAAAAAACCTCAAAAATATTGATTTCAAGTCCTAGTTTGACTTTCTGCATGGGAAATTTGTTCCTATATGTAAGTAACGGACCACAAAGCTTAATCAAATAACTGGTATCTCCTTTAAACAGGAGAAATGTGAAGATTTTTGAGATGCTGAAGAAAAGAGATGCCTGTGAAGAAGACCACAGGAGTTCTGACTGAGCAGAATTCAGTTCTCACCAGTAGCTGGTGATCAATGATGCTTTTCAAAGACACTAGAAGGATTTCCACAAATAAAAAGCATACAAGTATAAAACTTGCAAAGTACTGGACCTGGAAAATTTATCTTAATATAGAACCCAATGTGGTACTAAAAATACTGCATATGTAGCCAATAAACAGTTTTATATTATCACAAGGACAGAGAACAAGTGTTGAACCAGAAACATCAGTTTGGACTCTTATCTATTTGGTAACTGGCAATTCTATTCAAATAAGGCACAAATATTAGCCTTTTTAAAAGATCACTGATAGTAAGTGGAAAAGATTCTGTACATTACAGAGTAAAAAAAAATGTACCTACAGTTAAAATCAACATATATATAAGACTAAGCTACTTCTGAACCCATACAAGGTTCAAAACCGAAAAAGACATACTATTTCATGATTGTAAACAAACTATATGAGCTTTGTAAATAGTAAGGAAACAATGCAGCATAAGCACAGAAACATTTTGACTGAAATCAAAATTATTCTAAATTGAATGTTACCATCTTTAATGTTTACTTCTTTTCAGCCTGCATTGTCACTACATGAAGCAGTGAATTATCACTACAATGCCTCAATTTTGAAAGATTCCACTATCAAACTTTCAATTTTATTATCCTTATAAAAACTTAAGAATACTGGCAGTCTCACATGGCTTCCATCTTTATTCCACAAAGCTGAGAACAGGACAGCCTATGTGATTATTTGTTCACTGTCTGACCATCATGTGAAGAGAGTAAGATTTATGCCTGTACTAGACAGTCATTTTTGAAAACCACATTCTGGCAGCATTCCTGGACTTAGGTGTTTGACGGTCTTCGAAGTAACAATGGCCATAATTTCTGGTTTTTTCCTATTTTCCTCCTTAAAATATTGATACTGTTTACTATCTTATAATAAATGAAGAAAACAAAGCGACTTAGATTGAACCATGGATAGAAACATCATGTGAGGTGCAGAGGAAAAGAAAAGGTGAACCTTGAAATTCTCATCACAAAATGCAAGGAGATGAATGAGAAGGAGTGAGAAGTGCTACAAGAATAAAAACCTGTGTAGTGCCTACCTTCTCTTAGACAATTGCAACACTATGTTTGGGTGATGTTTAATACCAGCAAGGGAGAACAGTGCCCTCAAGTCATTAATGCCAGCTTTTAACAAGGAACCATCAGGTTGCTCTGGAGCTTTGTCATCTGAACAGCACATGAGCCACCCGGCCTGACCCACCTGGAAAGCTGAGAGTGAAGATTTTCATTATTTTATGATACTTTTGACTTCTAATAGTGCAAAATATTTTGCCAAGTAATTTTTTTTTTTGTTATTAAAAAAGTTCACAACATATCATGTTGATGCACAAGAGGAAACCAAAGGATAAACAAATAGTTTGGAGTACAGACCTCTGTACAACTTGTACTGCTAACTCTGGAACACTGAGATACTCCAGCAATGCAGATGCCCTCCAAAACATTCATGCTTGATCAGACACAGATATTTCTGCAAGATTTGCACTTTTACAACCTTTTAGCTTTGTTGCACTGAATGAAAAAAATTAATTCTGGAGGCTTACCCTCAGTGGCAAGTACTGGCCCAGCCTTTCTCATTCTGGAGCAAGATGAAACTTTGCAGTAACAAACCCCAGGTCTCACTCTACTGAGCCTCTCTGCTGAGGTTCCAAACAGTGCCTCTGCCATCACATGGAGCAATTCCCTTAGGGCAGCTGCCTTGTAAGAAAGCAGCCCAAAAACCACAGCCAAAAAACCCCTTTCTATCTGTGTCAGCTAGAAGGAAAACAAATTAATAAATCTCAGTGAGGCAACTGATATGAAATCTGCTACAAACTATTATTAAGGTACAAAAGCACAATCTGATCCAAATATGAACCCAGGAATGCGCTCACTTCAGCCTAGGCTGAGATTAACAGAAATCATTCATGCCAAAGAGGGAAAGAAAAAAAGATTTAATGACTTAGAAGAGCAGCAGAACATTCTTCTCAGTCAGGGTTCATTCTATACCCATGTCCTATTTCTACAAACTTTATCACAAATACCCCTCAAAGCTGAAAATTCCCATCTGCTGAAACCAATTGTCTTCTCTGTCCTGAGCTGTTGTGGAGACAAGGCATGTATGGTGAGGTGGAAAATGAAAAGACAAAGAAAATTTCAAAAATGGAAGGGCTGCTCCATAGAGCACTAAAAATGTTCAGACTTTAAATATCCAAATATTCCTCAGGAACACTGCCAGAAGGAGGACAAATGCTTGTTCTAAATACATTATACATCAGGACCACTTATTCTTCTTCACTGAATTTAGAAAGAAGTTTTTGGTTGTCCAACTTGGCTAAAATGGGAATTGGATATATGCAGTCTCAATTTGAATCTGTAAATTTAGCTTTCTAGTGTTACAAATCAGGCACAAATTAGTTTTCCAACTATTAAACTGAAGAAAATAAAAAATAATAGAAACCTATCAATTCCACTTACTCTTTCCTTTCTGAGAATTTTCAGGTGAATTAGTCTACCTAGGGAACTGGATAATGTGTCTTTAAAGTGTCTTAGTTGTAAACAGAAGTCAATAAACGTCACATAATTCAGCACTTCATGTACTTTATAGAAGAGAGAAAACCATGTGCTACCTTTTTGACGTCTGGAAGACAGAGCCACAGTTTTAGTCTGGAGTAAATTCCAAGTTATAGTCACAAGAAATTCCTTAATCTAAAAAAAAGTCTCCTTCCCTCCCCCCACCTTTGCTGAAGCAAGTTCCTGCCATGGAAAATCATTATTGCTGTTTTGTAGATTTGCATTCATCTTCTAAGACAGTTAAACCCCTTCTCAAAAGATTAAGGCAATTATTATTCATTAAAATATTAACATTTGTACATTTGAGACAAATCAGAATTGCTTGGTTCATTTCATGCTAATGGGATTAACATAGTACCTTCAAAACCTGGCTACCTTTAGACGAAACCCTTGCTGCTTAGAGGAAGCAAACACTAGGAAGCACCAAACACTTGCTGTATGTTTAACACAGAGACTAACTAGTACCTGATTTGAGAGTGCATTCATATATTTAGTTCCATTTTGTGGACCTAACTATAGCAAACAAATAAACTGAGTAAACGTAGAAGCGGATGTCCAATGGCAGAAAATGCATACTCAACTGAAGAGAATTATTTTTATAACAGAAGATCTCTTATTCCTTTTAATTTTTTTGGTTATCATGTTATATGGAGTTACATGGAGTCCTGAGTAGTCTCCCTTTAACATCTGATGGGAGTCGTTCCTCTTCTCATACTTTCCTTATGTTTTATTTCCACTGCTACTGCTGGATAAACTATCCTTTGAAATATTTAAACCATAGTGAAAAGCAGAATTCAGTTTACATAAAGACACCACTTCTTGAAGAAGTCCACCTTCTTCTGGAGTTTCATCTCCTTCCTTCCCACATTTCTCCCAAGGGACCAGAATGGATGGCTGTTGAGCAAGACCTGCTGGGAGCTGATCTTCTGAGGTATTGCTTAGTGTTTCACTAGGCTTTGCATACTGACAGGAAGAAAAGCCTGCTTTGAAACTTTCTAGGGAAGTAAACTGGGCATTTGGTCGTACTGGAGACAGGCATGTCAAACTAGTGCTGTCCATCTTGTCAGTAGTAAAGGTTTTGCCCCTCTTCCCTTCTTCCATCCCTGAGAGAGATTCTCTCTGGCCACCAGAAGAAACTTGCTTCCTTGGTGACGGGGGGAGCTGCTTCCCACGGAGGACACTGTCATCCTGGCCGAGGTTCCACTCTGCCTGCTCATTAGCACTGCTGCAGAGCAGGGTAAGGTTGCTCTCACTAGGTGCATTTGACTTGTTCTGAAAGAAAAAACGTGTGTTCACAGTTAATGTCACAAGAAACATCTCTACACTGGTATTTCTGAAACACAAGTACTGGAAGGGATTTCGTGTGCTCCTAACTCATGGATTCCCTTTGGGGTCAGTGTTACAAAACAACTATCCCAGACACAATGCAAGGCCAAGTGTTCTTACATTTGCTCACAGAACATTGTCTCTCAGCCTGAAGGACTGCCTCTGGTTCCACAAAGAGGAAGGATTTCTGTCTCCTCTGTCCATTCAGTCCTGGCATAAGCAGTTTTGACAGTGAACAAAGACACAGTTTTCTCGTCTGTACCCAAAATATGAGAGGGAGGGGGACTAAAACTAAAACCAGATGGCATTTCCTCTTTGCTTCATTATACCAACTTTCAATATTAAAGTTTTTTGGTCACACAAAACTGTACATTTTATTAATCTAACCCCTGTGTGACACTCATAATGTAAAATTTTACAAGCTTTATAAATATTTACATCAGTATTCGCTGCTCTAGTAACAAATCTTCTACTATGGGATCCCTTTCAGCAAAAGTAAGCGTTGGACAGCTGAAATGTGCTGGAATTCAAAAACACTAAGCTTTTTTGGCTAATACCACAGCAGTGACTCGGTGAGGGTTTTAAAACTGTAGGCTAGCAGTGTGTTTACACTAAAGGACCAGTGCCACTCTACCTAAAATAGGAACAAGGAGCCCTCTTAAAAAACTCTGGAGTACTATTCTAGCAGTGTTTCAGGTGCAATTACCACCTGGATCCCATGACTTAAATCAAGAAGGAAATACCATTATATCACTATGACCAGTCTAAGTCTACAACGTGAAAATGAAAATGCCTTCTAAACTGCATTAAAAAATCCTAAACCAGCTCAAGGCATATCAGATTTAACAGCAAAAGAATTATATTATAAAAATACAATATTAAACTATTTGATTAAGTAAATTATTATACTGTTCACAGCTCTCTATGTGGTTACTGCTTTAAGGAGAAAATACTGTTCCAAGATGACTTAGTAACCTGGACAATCCCTTGGCTGGTGAAAAACCATCATGCAGTGGCCAGCATGAGTGTGTTGTTACAAAGCCCTAGGAAGACACATCAGCAATTCTAAGGACTGTGCTGCAGAGGCTGAGCTGCACGTTGTTCATTCCACAAGTGCAGGACTCCACTGTAAATGGACTTGGGTTGGTTTTCAAATGAAAGCAGAAGACTAACCGCAGTCTTGTAATCAATGTCATCCATTGATCTAAAGAAATCCAGGCTCTTGGCTCCTGAGAGTTTTCCTTGATCTGAACTGTGTGTGCTCAGCGTGTCCAGAATCTCTCCAAGCAAGTCCATTTCTCCTTGATGCTGAGTTATTCCAATTTCACCAGAACCATCACTATCGTAAAAGTAAGCAGAAGCTTCTTCACTGTCTTCTGATGATAACCTGGAAACAAAACTTTTCCATCAGATAGGAACATAAAAGCCATTTTATTATAGCCATTTGTGAAAGGACACAGGAGAATGCATTTCAAGACCTTTGACGGGGAACATAAATGTGGAATATCTCTCTGCTCTACAATTTTCCTGAACTCAGGTATATGGTGGCAATGCAGATCCAGTTACCATTAGCTGCCTCCTGGCCCAGCCAAACACTTTGTCCTAGTAGCAAGACACTCCTACTGCAACTCTTCCTCACATGGGCAGATTTACTCATGTACTGCAAGGAGAACTGGTGCTTTTGTCTCTTATTTCCTCTTGTTCTTTGCAATATCCTTCCCTCAGACCCCCATCCTACCACAGTCTTTTTCTATCTCTGTCTATCAATACTGCTACTAAGGCTGTTTTCCATGGCTGTTTTCAGTATATCCTTTTAACACTTCACTAGCTCCCTCTTCCCTACTATACCACAGCTTAAGCTGCTTGATTTTGCTTTCAATGTCCTTTCTGGTTTATATCCAGATGTTATCAAAAATTGATTCCTGAATCCAGAAAATGCTTCAATGCAGCTTAAACCTCAACTAAGAGTTTTTGTTTAGGAAGACCTTGATATAAAACTTCCAAGGCATTATTTGTCTTTCAGACCCTTCAAAAACTGTCCCAATTGTCATGGCCACAACGCAAGCCTTAGAGAATAGATTGGCTGAGGTCATTGCCCACCACATTGATAAATATTTTGCTGTTTCTTTGTGTATGTAGGCTTTTTATCTGAAGTCTGTGGAGACTGAGGATTATGTCAAGCTCTTCTGGACACTAAAAATAATGGAAAGATATAATAGCCAGTCCCTCATTCTAAAGCAGATTTAAATCCTAAACCACTTGACATCATCAAGATCAAGAACTGAGCTAGCAGCCTGGACAAGAGAAAAATGTGTTACTTGAACTCCACTTTGCTCAATAACACTTGTTACTTTCTCTCCCAAACATACATAACACATCCAAACAGGCTTCTTACTTGCTTGTTCTCTCAATTTCATCATCATCATCTTCATCCAAGGCAAAATTCTGGTTACTAAGGCGCTGGTTGAAACGAGTCTGGAGGAAGGACAATTAACATTATAATTTTGTTTATTTTTTCTATTTCAGCATTACTTATTTGGAGACCAGCTGCCACTTTGCTCATTAGGGCTTCTGAGCACTTGATGAGGAAAAATACATATTGATCAAGTCTTGTAAAGGTTGTTCCAAGTCCTCAAGCATCACCAATTAAAGAGATCCATTTCTCTTCATGGCCTATGGAGGACCCCCTTATTTATGCAAAGCATGGAGTGCCTATTATTTATGCAAAGCATTGATTAGCAGAAGACTGGATATTGGAGGAAAAGCATCACTTCTACCAGCTACCCTTTCTTGAAAGCACATCACAAAAAAAGCACTGTGGTTTAGCATTTTCTGGCAGAAATATTTGCCAAGCTTTGGTTCATGTGGTCTATTGAGAATGAAGAAAAATTGATTTTTAAAGTAACAAATACAAAGGAAGTTGGGAGTCTCTTTACACACCTATGTTTATGTCATGGTGCTGTACAGGACTGCAGAATAAAAATATCCAGATCAGAAACTTTGCACTAAGAATGCTTTTGTGCAGGATAATTTACTGTGGATTACAATTAATTCCAACCCAGTGCACACACAGAGCACCCCAAGAGGACTTTGCATGGAGGAGCTAGTGTGCTGTAAATTCACACATTTCTATACAGGATACTCACCTCTTACATCACATTATTATTCAGCAAACAAAAACAGGCTAAAAATTCCACAATAATTAGAAAAAAGTCTCCAGACCAGAATGTTTAAATCAGGAATTTTAATCACTTGTACTTTGCAAATGACAGTCTTCAGGACTGTACATCTACTTGTTTTGTATCAAAAACTTTTTGTATAAGAAGTTTAATTATACTACTAATCAATGCAGTGAAGAGATTGTGAACCCTGGATAGCTACTAATAATTTAAAGACATATGGACAAAATTTGTACAGAGGGGAAACAGCATTAGCTAACTTGGAGGAAAATCATAGGCAAGTAAGAAGTGCTACTGCCCACATCTCATCATGCAGTTCACCAAATACCTAAACCTGCAACAAGGGAAGAAATGGGGAAGAAATATTGCCTTAATTTCAGACTACAAGGAGCTTGAAAATCTCGTACTGTGATGATTTCAGTATGTTACCTATTACAGATGTCATCAGTGTTCTACAAATACCAGGACGCTCTCTGTAACTCCCCACCACCCCATTATTTACAGGAACATCTCAGTATTCACTCTTTAGACACTGAGACTTTTTTCTTGTTCAACAAGAGAGAATTTAATTAAAGCAGCAAGTTTTGATAACACTTTCCACAGTTCTTTGCCCTCAAAGAGGAAACATATGGTTCTTAATGTGTTAAACCAAGTAATAGTTGACAGAAAATGAGAGAATTATTACAGTATTACAAACCATCCAACAACCCTAACTAAGGTTCATTTTGAGGTATAGGATGGAGTACAGAGAAACAAACTATTCCTATCTCTTTCATATTTTTGTGAGTTCTTTGTGCTGTTCCCATCACTGCTGCAATCAATCATTCTCCTGCTTGTAACTAAAGGGAAGGGAACCACTATTAACTGATACTGGTGATTGGTTATCCCACTGCTCCCTGTCACAACCACAGTCACTGGTTTGAGTTTAAAAGTTGCAGCTTTAAGTATTTATCTTCACTGGCAAATTAAAATACTTTGTTTTGATAACACTGGAAATGAACCACTTCCCCAAGAAAATTCTGTCATGACATGCATTGTAATTCAAGTTCTAACCTGGAACTGGATCCTGGAGGGGAAAATCCCCTCTGCCTGTCTCTTTTTCTTCGAATTTGCATCAAAATTAGATATGTGATGTGTGCCATCACATTTACTCCTACTAAGATAAATATGAGAGTTTGCAGGAAAGAAGGTTCTTTAAAATGTTGAGAAGTTGCAGAAAACAAAATGGAAACTGACACTTGTTCATCTGTAGAGAAATTAACTCTGTTAATGGAATAAAATTCTGTAAGATAATGCTTGCTGATGTGCTGAAATAATAAATAATATTTCAAAGATGACAGATATCAAGCTTCAAGGAAAAAAAGGGGGGGAAAGTAAAAAAAGTTGTGTCTTTGAGAAACAGCAGCTGAATAAAATTAAGTAGAATCAGCAAACACCACAGCCATTTCAGTGGCCCCTCAAAACATCTATGAACAGTAATATGCAAGTGTGTTAGTGAAAGCACAATAATCATATAAAGGAATGTAACAGACAAGTTGATAAACCTAAAACCTCCTGCCAAAACAAAAACTCCTAGCTCCTGATAGTCAAACTCTTTGAAAACACATTTTTGTTACCAATTTAAATGATTAGGGCTATATTATAAAATTATACAGGGAGACTTTCAACAACTAAAACAAATAAAATGGGATTTACATACAAAGAAAAAGATATGGGGGAAGGGAAGGAAAGGAAAATATCTGGCTGTAAATAACAACCTTCCCCAGCATTTACAACTCTGTGAGCTAACCACAGAGACAACAAGCAACACATGTTTTTGAATAGGTGACTTTCCTTTAGGAGCTGTAATAAAAATGACTGCAAGGGAGGGGTATGTCCAGACTACTTTGCAAGGAAAGGAAAAGAAAGAAAGAAACCCTTAATAAATTTCAAAAGGAGAGCCATAAAACTTTTTCAATGCTCCACTAGGCAAAGTGACAGAGTATGTGCACCTGCAAAAGCTGTCAGAGTCATTTAAGAAGTCTTTCCATTACTGACGTACCCTGCTGTTTGCAGTTATTTAAGCTTTTAATTTCTGTCTTTTCTGCATTTTGAAGTGTGTAACCTTTTTTATACCCCTTTATGAAAAACGGACAGACTTCTGCTTCCTTCCTGATTAGCATTCTAATAACAACCAGACCATTTAAATTTATTACCACAAGAAATGATATGGCAGCAGTCTTTTCTTGCTGCACCAGAACTTTATAAAGTCTTAATAGACTGCTGTCATGTTTTTTTCTACAAAATAAAGGAACAAACTTCTTTAAAGTACCTGGTTGTTTTGCTTCTTCCAAACAGCTCTGCTTAGATATTAAACCTATTACTTAATGTATTTACTTTATATCACAACAAGAACAGGGATTCAACTTTTGCTGTTTTGAATTTCTCTCAGCTTCCTGCACATCTCTCATCTCTCATTTTGCTTGGAATGTAAGAGCTGAGCACACTTAAACACAATCTCATGCTCTCCACAAGCTGGTGTGAGACTGTATATCCTTTTTGTATTCACCATATCCATTCTCTCCAGATGCTGCCCTGCTTCAAAATCTCCTCCTGCAAGTAGTCTGCAGCCTATGCAGACCTGAACCAATGCTGATCACTGAAATAAAGAAAAGGAGCTGACAGTATAAATACAGTAGAACCAATAAAGGGAGAAACAGTCCTTAAACTGTTCTCTTCTGCTTGCTGGTAGCCTCACAAAATGTACTACTTTGGAATAAAAATGCCAAAATACATGAATGCTAAAGGACTTAAATATAAGATGGTTATATTCTTGATTGGGCATGAAAGTCAATCTTTGAAATGTCAGCTTTTTATATAATGCTAGACCTTTCAGACATCCAGCTTTTGGTAATGAGTGCTTATTGATTGATACTAAGACAGGAAGTTTAACAAGGCTGCTGCTATTAATTACACTCAAAGTGAAAACCAAATAATCTTTTGATAAATGGCAGCATGAATATAATTTCACGTTTACTGGCTACTCAATACATCAACACATAACGTTTCAAAAAAAGAAAAATATATACCATGGTTTAAATCTATGAAGTAGTATTTCCTTTTTCTTAAAAATGTAGAGATTATTCATTCAGTGTAAGAAAGCAAAATAAATACAAGCCCACTGTTCCTTATGATTCAGTATTTTATTTTACCCATCTTCCTCTACAACCAAATCACAGACATAATTGTGGCTCCATCCAGTAGGGAAGCAAAAGATCTCTCAATCAGACTTTCCAGTAAAGCACAACTTGTGTTCCTTTCCGGTTAAACAATGTGACCCAAAGCCACGACTCACAGGAAGGTACTCCTCATTACACTCCCTGAGAGCTGAGGCTGATGAAAGGAGAAGGAAAGCAGAGACAGAAAAGAAGTACAGATTCTAATCAAGAATGCTCTGATATCAGAAAACGGTCCAGGATATAAATTAAATAGATACAACCAGAAATATGTGTATGGGCACAGTGCTTTGAAATGCCAAGTACACTTCAATGCCACAGAGACCTCCAGTGACTACTGTAAAGTTATAGGAAACCCTAATACCTATGCTGAGGTAGGATTTATTATAAGTACAGATGATAAATTCATTGAGATCCTTAGTTAAGGATAGCACACGTAATTACTTTTGTTCTGAATTACTGTGGTGAAAAATGAGCAAGCTCTCAGCTCCCTACCATTTATGCATGCTAGACTCCTGAACACAGGTTTGAGAACAGTGTAATGCTGCTTTTCTTTTTTAACAATTAATCATGCTTCTGCAAGTATTTTTGCAAAAATAGCTATGCTTTGCTCCAAAACAAGCAACCTTCCAGTTTCCCTGAGGAATGGCAAAGCCTTTTTTCCTCAGGAAGTCTAAGCCCCCCAAATCAGCCCGAGGCCCCAGAGTGCCCAGAGTGAGGCAGCACCTCCCAAGAGGCAGATCCTGCTTTTCTCAATGGCACTGAGGCTATTCTTAGCAGAGCCTCCCGTTTTCAGCTGATGATGCACCGTGGCACCGTGCCACACACCATTCGAGCTGCAAGGAGTGCACCATCCAAAGGCAGCCTGCCTCCACTTTAATTGGCAACAAGCACAAGTGTTAGTCTTTTAAAATAGGACGTGGAGATTTGCAGTGCCATTTGCAACAATTAAAGCCAGCAGCTCATTTTTTTTTGTGCATGATTTTAAGAATTAGATTCACCAGGCCGAATTTGCAGTTGCAAAAACAGAGAAATATGTAATTTACGTTCCTTTTTCTGATGGTTGTTAATGTTCTAATGTACACTCAATGATTAGACAGAATAAAAATGATAGAATGGAAGGCTGAGGGGGTCACAGTGGACAGAAGAGCAGGAAGATAAGGGAGAATATATGTCAGAAAAGAAAAACTCATCAGTGTCCAAAGCCACAAGGTTGTCTACATGAACAAAACCAGAAAAAAGAACATGGATTTGAGGTAACAAGAAAGTTAAGAGACGTGAAAGTAAATCAGGTGCACAGTGTGAGACTTTAGTGAACCAGGACAGCTGTAAATCCAGTTTATTTGGCTGGAATGTGCTATCTATTTGATACAATTCCTAAGCAGATAAAAGAGAGTCTACTGGTTAAATTGATCTTTCGGGTAAAATGTGCATCATACCCTTACATAAGCAGAACTATCTCATGGTACAATCACTGCTGAGAGCACCATTTGCTGGGTCATGTGTGACCTTCTCAGAGGAAAACTTACCAAAAATACCTAAGTTGAAATGTACAATGTGAAATGATCATAAACACAAAGATCCTACAGCTCCAGACTGCAGCAGCACTGAACCCTTTCCATCAGACCAATGGACTGTAGCAGATGCTATTTGAGGGAAGCTCCATATGAAGCTTGAAAACAGACTGATCACATTTGCAAGGAAAAAAAGACTGTGCCTTAGAAATACGGACTCTGTTTCTACACTGTCTAGGGATTCCAAACAGAAGAATTACCAAGGAGGAATCCTTCCTCCTGTTTGACACCAGCAGGAGTCTTCTGCTCAACAAATAAGGTCTCTCTCTGCAAGGTGCTGTGGAATTTGGCTGGCACTTGGAGTTGGATGTTCTAACGTCAGCTATTTCAGGGCCCAAACTAGACAATTAGCAGTGAGACAGAGACATCATCAGGATGCAACTGAGATTCTAGGTGGGCTGAGCTGCCCTTCAGTCATGCCCCTCTCTCCACTTACTGCAGAAAGAGCCTAAGGCAGCACTGCTGCTAACTTCAGCATTTCAGAAGTATCTAAAATTAGACAGGCTGAATCTGGACTCTCATTCAGAGATGTCATTCAGAGATCCCTGCAGGAAAGGATTTTCCTGTTTCTTCTATTTCTCCCTCCTTTTGCCTCCAAACAAACTTTTTTCTTTAATTGAACTTCTTTATTACTTTTTTAAATTGTAGGTACAGGAATATAGAGAGGAAGAAAACATTAGGGAACGTAGAGTACTAGAGCTGAAGTTTTAGATGCAAATTGGTGCTCTTCAAAGCTTCAAGTCAGAAGGCAAAAGCAACATGGAAGTTTGGGTGCATGTTCCAAGTGTTGTCTGATGGCTCCCCTGGCTCCCTGATATAGTGGAGTAAAACTATGACCCTCTGTAATTCTGCATTTCATTAAAAAACTTGAAGAGGAGGGCTACAATAGCCAGGAAAAGCATCTGCAAACTTTTTGCTTGTATAAATTTTTCTTTCAGTAAGATATATCGGAGGTAGATATGCTGATGACTTTGCCCTGAAAAAACAAACATTCCACAGGATAACAAAAAATTCCAGAACAAATTCCTGACCATTACCCCATCTATTTTTTTTTTCATTAAATTGGAAACATGGTAATTAGTGAAGAGATTTCTCAAGTGATTTTTACAGCATAACTCCAAGACAAGCAGCCATAAGCTGACACTGGTTTATGGGTGCAGAACAAACAGCACAACTCTGCTGAGGACTGTCACTGTTTAGTGGGAAGCAGGATTTCAGCAATCTTGTAATTATACCTCGGGAGCTTCCGTTCCCTATTCCCGAAAATAGTATCATGCATGATACACAAAAGCATCTGAACGTTTAATTTGCACAAAACCCAGGGACAATTTCACTGAACACTAATAAAGGAAATACCCCTTGATTTGTGAGGGGTCCTTGTTGTACCAGGCAAGGCTTGCACAGGCAGAGGATCCCCGTGTGCTCTGCCACTTTGGAAAGGAACCGGAGCCACGAGAGGGCACTCTCGTAATCTGCAATTTGAATTTTGGCTGCCTAGGTTTTTCATTTTTAATTAAAAGGAAATCTGACTGTTTTGTAGAATGAAGAGATCTTACTTGACACAACAAGACAAAAGATTTTTCTCTAAATTAAAGGAAGCTAATAATACCTACAATATTTTCACATTATGCCACATTAGCTAAAGAAACAGAATTTACTGATCAACCAATGGTTACCTCAGAACTGTTTTTACAGAGCAAAATGTGATTTACATTAAAAATTAGCTCGTACTGTTTATGACATCTTCCAATTTATAATATTTCAGTCAATGAGGGTGGAAGAAACCTCCAGCAACAGAACCACTGTTATATGTGGTTGGTAGGCATAGATGTGAGATCAAGCCCATTGTCTGAATACAAATACAGGTAAATGTGCTTAATCAGATTTCTGTTTCTGAAATCATTGTGGGGCTGACTGTAGATATTTTTTTTTAAAAGATATTCAGTCATCTTATACAGAATATGTATATTTAGCACTGCATTATCACCATCTCCTCTCTTATTTTCCTGGGAAAAAAAGAGGCTTCAGAATAGCCCACCCTCACCACCTTTTTCAGGTTAGGAGGGTAATCAGTTACTAGAAGTCCTTTGTAGCTAATGATTATGTCATTTATTTTACTGGCCATTGTAAGGATATTGAAAAATGGGGCACTCCTGAAGGTAAGGTTATTCTGAACACATCTTCCTGCCTGACACTTGCTGTCTTTGTTGAACAGATGCCAAGCACACCTACTGCAAGCTGAATTATATATTGTATAGTCTCTAGGATATACTTCAATAAAAGTAAAAAAGCTTCATTTGCAATACTATATTAAAAAAAAAAGAAAGAAAAAACCCTCTCTTCTGTTTGAGAACACCAAGAAAAAAGTTTAGTCAAACTTGATTTTTATTAAAAGTATTTAAAAAATCTTCTTAGACTCTATTTGGATTCTGCAATGTCATGGTGAGTGGTTCACTTGGTAACTTCAATATAGGAACATTTAAAGCAGTGCTAAGACACAGTGATTGGTAAATCCACATGCCTATTTCCATTACAGATGGAAAGTAGTAGGTGGCTAACGGTACAGGTAGAGCACAGATTTTCTGAGAGATAAGGGGGCATTGCTAACTCACTAACTGCAAAGGGAACTGGTAGTTCTTATTTGGTATTCTGCTAATCTCCCAGAGTGTTTTATTTGCCATGAAATACATTATGGCTGTTGATATCCTGAGGTGGTCCATTTTCAATAAGCTACCCTAACACCTGATATAGCAGTAAAATACAAAGATCATATTCATGAAATCTAACAGATCTTCCTGGCATTCTAACCAGGATCATAATAAACACTCTCTCTTTTTAATTATATATTAATTTGGAACAATTTTACAGGGCTCCTACTGCATTTAGGTCCCTGTGTAGCCAGAAATCTGCATTACTTGGGAGCATATAATGGCACAGAATTAAAACAGATTATGCAAAAACCGAATGCTCCATAGTCTAAAACATGCCCTGCTGTACCTTGCTCATCAATAGTTAATGGAACTCAGCGGTATCATTCACCAGATACTGCAAACAGAGCCTAAGCAACCTCATGATTGCATTAATTTTTATTTCAAAAATTTTAGCTGGTGCTTTCTTGTATCTTCCACATTCCTAATTAACGTAAGAGATGAAACGTACCCGAGACATATTACTAGCTCTAGGCATGAAACAGTTAACAGCAGCGCACATGCCAAGGTTTTAATAAGGCTTAACAATAAAAAGCTTCAATCCTCCACTTTCACTAGATTTTGTTGTTGTGGTTTTCCCTTGCTTAGGGCAATCCATCTGTTAATGTTGACTCGCAGTGCAGCTCCGCTCGCACATGTCTGCGGAGCGCCGAGGAGCGAGGCCGGGCAGGAGCGAGCGGCGCGGGAGCNAATGCGGGTTATACCGGGGAAAGATGAGCGCTTCGGTTTGCAATAGCGTATTTAATTATCCTGCAATAGCGTATTTAATTGTTTATCCTCTGGTTAGGTTTTGACAGCTATTTTAGAGCCTGTATGTTTTTGGGTTTTTTTTTAATTTGCTGCTGATTTTTCTTAAATCTATTGCCAATCTGGAAAAGAAAAAAAATACAATAAAGCCACTATGACAGCAGTGATAAAGCTTAGTAAATATTCATTGTTAGAAATGGCTCTGCACTGTGACCAGTGCTGGTATTCTCCCTGGGCCAAACTGGCTGTGTTTTCAATAAAACCACAGAAGTATCCTTTCCCTTGAGCCCTGTTAGGCTGAGGCTGCAGTTGGAACTGTCATCCTCACACAAAAGCAAAGGGGTTGGGTTTTACAAACGCAAAGCCTAATTGGGAGATCTTCATGGCTGTACCCCTTGACATTTATTAAAGCCTCATCAACAAAACAGGAAATAACCGTACTAATTAGCAGACCCATATACAAACGCCTGTTTGTTGGGGTAAAAGCAGATTCACTTCCTATTGTAAAGGAAACATCCTCTCAGACCCCCAAATCCTGCTATGAATAAATTCTTAAAATTATCTTTCTTAGTAAAGCAAACTTTCATATCTTATGTAACTTTTCAAAGCATGTTTTACACCACATCAGGTAACTTAGTATTTAACTGTTTCCAAGAAGCGGAGAAGGAAAAGCTCAATGCATACTTCTAATATGACAAAAAATATGACACCAAATTCTTGTTATTTACAATTTTCTAAATGTTTCGGTATGAAAGAGACA
The DNA here is from genome assembly GCA_013389925.1 of Aegithalos caudatus. Classification (NCBI taxonomy): domain Eukaryota; kingdom Metazoa; phylum Chordata; class Aves; order Passeriformes; family Aegithalidae; genus Aegithalos; species Aegithalos caudatus. The sequence continues at coordinate 263,709 of WEIU01013433.1, forward strand.
GTAATAAAGTACAGAGGTACCTTTATTTTGGAAGCAGGATGACCATTAAAAGCAATCACTGTCTCTTGTTTACTGTTTATCTAGGTTTGGGGTGGGTATTTCAGTACACCAATATAAAAACTTTATCAGTATCTGGTCCTTACTTTAAATATGTGTCAAATTGCCTGAACTCCACATTAGCACTAACCTTATACTGATATAGCCACAGGTGAAGATAATTTTAGAAATCTGGGTGAAGAGTCTCATTAGCAGGATAAAGACTACCAGAAAAAGGATTAAACCTGACAATAACAGCACTCTGAATTTCACTTCTTTTAAACAGCAGATCCAGTATTAGATCAAACACGGTCTCTCTCATACACATGCATTGTGAATACAAATATGTATTTTTATTTGGATGTAAACTTTAAAATCACCGCTTATTAATAAAGAATTTATGGTATCTTATTCAAACACCAAGACCAAAAATAAAAACAAGAGTAGCAACAGCAGACTTATTTTTCAGAAGTCCTTTGGTTTGTTTGCTTTTGAGGAGGAAGAAAAAGAGAATGGCATGAGTGAGAGGTGAAGGAGTTCTTGGAGGGCAATCCCTGCTCCTTCCGGCCCACTGGGTTCACAAGACATTTGGGACAAGAGCTGGGGAGAAGACACCTTTGGTTTGGAGCAGGGCAAAACTGTGAGGCTGTCAGTTCCCAGCTTTGTTGGTAAATACACCCCACATAAACACGTGTGTGTATGCCCCTGTGCATCCACATCCATTAACACATGTGTGTGGATGCATGCAAACAAAGCCAGGCACATGTGCACTCCTGCCTTGTTTGCAAAGCTAAAAGACACCTGGTAGGAACAGCAATGATTACAGGATTCAGCACTGTACAGCTGCACAAACACAAAAACACAGCAAAGTTCAATTGTTCTGTCTGAACACACGCCTTCAAAAGAAATCTTTAATTGTACCAAGGTGAATTATATTCTTTTGTATCCCTAGACTCCTGTACATAACAATAGGCAGCACCACCATATCAGTGAAGCAGAAAGTCTTTGTATTATTTATAACCCTACTAAAAATAATGACTTAATACTAATGTACGATTTCACCATCATTTAGCAATCATCTCCATCAGTTCAATGCTGTATTTGAGAATACTGATAAAAACTAATTCAAAATCAAATTGATTAAATAGACAACCCAGATTTTCATTATTGCAGTACCTAGAGCAAAAAATAAATGTTGTTAGATCAGTTGCATTGAATTTTTATATTTAATTCTCATGTTAGGATGATGCAGGCATTAAAATCCACATATATTAAAAGCATGCAATAACAATACAACGTAAAAATAAATATCCATACATTAAAAATATGTACATATGCGGTAAATATCGTGAAGAAAAAAGTTAGAAAAACTTTGTTGATATTTTTGCAGAACAATCATCAAAATTAATCTGAAAACATTAAAAAACTTGCCAAAGTTGAGGCACTACACCTGTTACTTCAAATCTAGACTAGAAAGGATTAGCAAACTAAAGCCAAGCCATTGGCACTGCATTAACTAGCTGAGTTATTAACAAAACAATAAATCATAACTATCTGAGCAAGGTTGAAGTCCACATGACTGTCAAAACCATTTAACAGAAACACAAAATTAATATGCCTTAAAAGAGTTAGCTTAATACAGTCCATGAATAGACGAGAATGTACTTTTGTGAGAAGCCTTTCTCAAAACCAGCATTTAAGAATTAAATCTCAGACCCATACTTGCAGATCTCCTGTTCTTTCCCCTCTCAACAGGGATGAAACACAAATAGCATTTTTTTCTCCATACAAGCAGTGTAGCAGTATTTCTATAAACACAGCCTCTTAACCACACTATCCAAATACAGACAGGAAAATCATCTTAGAAACAGATTCACACACTACTGTATGCAGCAAAAAAAAAAATCCCTATATTTATGAGAATACAAACAGAAGTTTCAGGTGTCTTACCTGTGCCAGTCTTCGTTTTTCTGAACTTGTTCTTTTGTCATAATGCGATGTGTAGACAGGAAAAGTCTGTACTGCACCAGCACTGCAAGTTCCACACTCTTCCTCACTCTCCTATGCAATAAAACAGATTTAAATTCCTTTATTTATAATCATTATCTGCAAACATACCCTCCATATTATGCATGCAGAATGCATTCAAAATTATCTTGCCACAGTCTACTACTGTCATGAAAATACCATCTGTAGTAAGAAAATCAAATTTAGCTTTTCAAAATGCTGGATTATCAACATGGTCACTTAAAAGTCGAAATGTTCAAATGCTTTTGAATTTTTTCTTAAAATAGCATAATAGATATCCAAAAAATGGTTTCTTCTCCGTACAGAAACATCTTACATGGAAGCAAAATTCCAAATGGGAAAAGCAGCTGCAAAATGCCTAAGCCATCTTTTCTGGTAGTTGGTGAGGTTGCTTTTGCAAAATGAAACAATTCATTCATCTTGAAACGCTGCTATTGTTCATGTATCTTATGGAACTAAAACTGGACAACTGCACCTCTTGAAATACACTGTACTGCAAGACTCTCCCTTCTCAAATTCTCAGCTTGAAGCAAAGGCTTTGATTGTGATATCAAAGCAATCAATTTTATGAAAACATACATCCTCTTAATGTATCTTTGAAGACCTCTGTTGTTCTATGATAAAATATGCAAACAATAAAGAGATTATTCAGTGGATGCACAGAGTGACAGATACTTGCCAGAGGGCTCGTTATGAAAAATGTATTGTTGAACAAAGGGCTAAGCATATTTCAAAAGTCATTAAAAACACAAATCTCATGTGATTTGTAAAGTATAAGCTTCAAACTGATAAAGGAGGCAGTGTAAGAAAGTAAATAGTGTACTACATACCTTGTGTTTTAACTTACTCTTCACTTCCTTTATTCCTTGCTTTGCCTGGTTTTTTGCCTGGAAAAATAAAAAGGACTTAAATTGCTCTGCAAGACACTGGCTGTAGTCACAGAACATGCCTTATGATGCCATACTTATTTTGCCTTTTTTTTTTCAACACCTGGTGATATAGAGAAGGGCGATAACCTTTATCACTAATTTCAAACATGCATCACCACTGTATTTTTTATATGCATGCTTTCTCCACAGATTTAAGGATTTTTTTTCACTACATCCATGCCAGTGCTGTGAAAACATACTCAAACATTCTCCACTATTACTAGGGACAGGCTAAGAATAGTCATATACATCACTCCTTCATTTGAAATGTTCCTTTAAATTTGAAAAGATATTTTAGCAATAAAGCATGTTGAAAAAACGTTAAGATTTTTAAGATGACTGCTACAGTGTTCCAGTCTGGCAACTTGCAGGGCAACATCAACCTTAAGAGAAATGAAGTGATTTCATATGCAGATGGAGATTTTGCCCAGTGTTGCTGAACAGCACAGTGCTGCTATTTAGGGGAGAATTCTGTATGCATTAGAAGAGGCAGACAAGAATCATTGTTGCACAAAAAACAGCCAAGAATATTTTTCAATACCGAAAGGAATTATCAATATGGAATATCATGTTATTAGGCTAAAAAAAATGAGAGAGGGAGACAGAGAAGGGGGGAGAAGGAAACAAAAGATGGGGCATAACACCCAAAACCTTAACAGAAAACAAGTTGTCTTTCCTACCCAAATACGGTAAAAAACTACAAAAGTTTTCAGGGTTGTCTTGAAAATTGGATTTTTAAAATACATGCAAGGGCATAAATATCTGAAAACCACCTACTTTTCTGTGGGTTTTTTGTACATGGCAATTCATAAAAAATCATTTTCTTGAATCAAGAGGTCATAGTCTTTTTGATCCTTAAATCATACATCCATAAGCTCAGTAACAGCACGACGGGGTGCCATGTACCAGATGCTAACCTGAAAGCCACTTTAAACTTTCCAGATCCTGCTCACAGCATTTGGATGAATTTTTGAGTGCTTTGTTCTAACTCTGAGGGATGGTACCAGTAACATTACTCAAAGCTCCCAATCAGTTATGTGGCAATTAAGAAATGCATATTTCAGTTCTCCGGTAGGAGGCTCCATAAAGGACAACAATGTAAGAAATTAAATGGGGTAGAAATATGGATACCATATACATAAAGATCTTCAGAGGTTTACTGTGGTTTCCTGGCATATACAAAAGTTCACTTTGAGGAACCTTTACTATCCAGGGCATAATTATCAAAATTGAAGGCTGAACCACAGTCTAAGATAGTGCAAATGAAGAAGAATAATTTGAAGATGAACCATTTTTTAAATTATAAATGAGTCTATGAATATGAAGTATATTTAATTTATTTACCTGCTTCTCTCCACGACTGCTGTATTTTTCAAGTGATGTAAAATTAAAAATTCTGTTTGAAAACTTTACTTAAAATACTCTAGCACAGACTGATTTAGTGATTTATTCAGGACTATTTATAATGCATCCAGCTAGTGAAACATTTGGAAAAGCAAAAAGGAAGCCAAAAATCTTTTCCCATGTATTATAAAAGCAACTTTAAAATACTTCTCAATTCATTTTTTTCTATTGCTGTTTTACTATGCTGTACAATACAGTATAATCTCACATGCTTCATGGGGTAGGCAGTCTTTGAAAAAGAAGATCTTTTAAGATGGAAAGTATAAGCATTAAGCCCAGTTAAACATGAGTATTCCACTATCATTTTTATAAAGGAATGGATCATTTGCTGCACACATTACAGATGCTTTACTACATCTCAGTAGTGTAGCACTTACTGCCAAAGTGAAATTACAGCTGTGTATCAAATACCTAAATGATATTCAAATAAGCTTCTGGTGTGCATTAGCCTGAAAGAAAACCAGCACACTGATGCTTTGATAAAGTTTATTTTTATGTACAAGGTATCTAGAAGACTCTGAATCAACTCTAAATCCTAGAGCTACATGAGAAAACAAAGGAAGCTAAGCCCTTTCTACAGGCTGAAGTACTTTTTTGCAGTTTATCCAGAAAATGCTTAGGTTTTTCAGCATTCAGGGAGAATGAGAGGTTGTTGGAAATTGCTGTATTTTAATGTATTATTTATTTGAAAGAGATGATCTTACAAATTTATATGCTGTTTTCACAGCCGGAGTGGCTTTGGTCATTGCTGTGTTGATCAGTGCACTGCCTTTCTGAAATACACAAAAAAAATGTATTTTAGTAACATTTTAACACAAGGCAAACCTTAAGACAACAGCAAGGAAAAATAAACAGTGTGCTGTGAAGAAGCAGCAAGCTTCCTTTGAAATGGGTAAGAGCAAGCACAGCTGTGTTTCCTCCCCAACCTGCTGTCTGCAGCTACCCAAGGGTTACAGTACGTCATTCCACAGCTGACACATTTATCAAGGCACTCCAACACAATGATGGATTTTCAGTCTCCATTCACTGTTACCATTTCAAAATCAATTCAAAATTTAGGCTATTTTTCATGTGTTCCTATCATATTTATTATGCAACTAAAAATACTTTGACCTGACAGGAAGAATTATCTCATTTAATCACACAAGAATTCTCTTAATCTAAAATATATTTTACTAATGCTGCTACTAACTAACAGGGTTATACCAAGGGTCTTCTGCTAGCCAAATTGTACAAATCCATATTAATAAAACTGCTATTTACTAGAAGTGATAAGCTTCATATCAAATTGTCACACCTAATTCAGAGTTATGGAATGTTACATGATACAGAAAGCAACAAAATCTTTGACTACACAGACATAAAAACCTTACGCATTTTGGGTTTTTTTTGTGTATAGGATTTTTTTTTTAATTCTGCAAGAAAAAACTCAAAAAATTTTGCATTTACTATAGATTTGGTTATTTCTTACAAAATGTACTTACATCTTTCTCACAAATTAACAAATTTTTACCATTATACAGTGGTAAGGAAAAGGATGGAGACCTAAGGGACAGGGTGGCCAGTATAATTACTTAACCAAGTTTATACCTTCACTGTGTGCATCCACTGCTGATAAGATCTTGAATTTCCTGAAAGAGAAATGTCAAATTAAGACAATCAAACATACATTCAATATTTTAAATGTTGCAGTCCTCTTCATTATCAGAATAAAAAAAGCACTTAGAGGATTACTTATTCAATTAATTCTTTCCAGATAGACAAGGAATGTGCAGATAAGAGTATGTGTATACTATGAAAGAAACCCAGCAATCTCTTATTGTTTTTTGTTTCCTTCGTAAAAGCTTATGTTTTCACCACACAAAATTTTTAATTCCAACTGAGGTACAAAGAGAAATTAAAATGATGATAAGGTAACACACTTCTAGAAAGTATAAGAAGAAAAATACTAACTCAAAGGAAAGAATAATGTATTAATTGCATTCAAGCTTAACGATCCCTCTGGGCAAACTTTCAAACACAATGACATGGACCCCAGAAGGTACCACACCAAGGAAAAAGAACAAGAGAAAAGTCTAAGGGTTATGTCACAACTGTATATTCCTGTTCAGAAGAAAATCCTTTTAAATTATTAACTGTATTTACTTTCTTTCAGAAAGAAAAACCTCTAAAGGCAATGAGAGCTACTGACTTCTGTAAGACCATGGAGAACTAAACTGGCCACAAAGGAGCACGTTAAATCCTTCTCAACGAAGAAGCCAATATTCCTTCCCAAAGGTGCTTCAGCTGAACAACAAAGATTAGGTCCATGATCCCTGAGAAAGTTTCAGAGCACATCCATCACTCCAATACTCCAGTACTGTGAGCTGCTACTGACCCCATACAAGACTTTCACTTTGACAAGAATGCTCCAGTTTCAAACAGAGTATGGCCACGTTGAAAGGACCATACTGATATAATGTTACAGACTTTCAACAGGAGCTCACAAAACTCCTCAAGTGTTACAATAATCCATTAACTAAGGCCTGACTAGAACTATTCCACTGGCTAATGAAAGCCAAAATGCACTCCTTTGCATTTTGAGAATTTCTGAGAACTAACTGGATCATTGGAAAAGGCATTCCCAATTTTCAAAATGATGTGAGGAAACATGAACTCTTTAGACTCCTATAATGTACTTTCACCCATTCCACTCAATTTTTACAAGCAATTTTTAGACAATCAGATTCTCAGGAATGATGGCACAAGTGAAAGCAGTGCTCTCTTAGAGGAGAGACCCTCATGATCATTATGATCCCATCTCCATTATGAATGACAAAGAGCAATCTAAAACAGAAGCAAATAATTTTTCACTTATTTGATCTGGCTCCCCAGAACTGTCAGGGAAGGAATCACACAAATAACATGTGTAAGGTGAAATTTAACCAGTGCTGGGGTTAAGGATATTGCATATACCATAAATGCTGTCTTTAATATGGTATTCTGTCACTCCAACTGTTGTCAACAATGTTCACCTATTGCCTGTCTTGAGGTGTCCCTTAATAGTGACTTTTTCCACAGCTGAGTTTTCTCTGTCACAAGCTGACTTAAACAATGAAAAGAAATAATATCACAACAAATGACCAAGTTTAATGTTCATCTAGTTATGCAGTAACACTTCAAGGATGGCAATCAAGAAAAGAGATAAATACTCATCCTACAGACAGCCATGCTAACATTGCATACCCTCAGCTAGAGCTAACTTAGTAAAACCCTAGTGAAAAAACATCTGATTCCTTAAAGCAAAGTATCATTACAAGGGAGTTTCAAATGTTCTTATTTTTTCAGTTTTCCTTCTGTTAGCAGGAAGAATTAGCACTTCTATTCCAGTGATATTAGACCAACAGAAAAACAGAAAACCTGCTGCAGTAAAATTCAATTAATTAACATATTCTACAAGAAAATCTGAGTGCTAAACCAATCCAGTAGTATATTCTTGTACTGAAAGTTACATAAAGCTCTTGAGAACTAATACCTCTATAGAATAAAATGTAAAATAGAATTTAAGTATAAAGTGCAAACTGTAATGAAGATTTATTTTCAGACACAGATACACAAAGTAAGTTTTGACCACTTTTTTTAAAAAAGAAAATTACAAAAAAAAATGAAATTTAAGTTTTATTCTTCAGTTTTCAGTTTAACTTTCTTTTCTGGTTTAGTTGAACTTGCATATGTGGACAATGTAAATTTAAAGAGAGACTGCTTAAAGAAACACTTATAATTTGAATCTGATTCGGTAGTTTTTAAATTCTACTGTCTAAATTCTACACTAAGAATGTGTTCACCTGTCCCTTTAACAGCTCGGAGCTAACACTAACTTTCTGTGACGTTTCTGAAATCTGGGTTTCACCTGTTTTTTCCAAACCTTGGGCTTCCTGCTAAAGTTGACGGGCTTAAGTCCACAAAGAGATCATAGTTCTACCCCATTAGCGTCACAAAATGTCACCTTCAATTGCACCCATATTGTTAGCCCTGCACTTCATAACAGTAATGAGACAGCAGTTATGTAAATACTGAGTATGTGCCCTAAGCAATTTGTCCACAGCCTGGCACTATCAGCTTGTGTGACTCGAACAGCACACAGGCAGTGAAGCCAGCCCAGCAGCACAGCAGAGCCCAGCGGTCCCTCCTGAGCAGAGCCAGGTGAGGCACGGTTCACAGCCTGCCAGAGCACAGCCAAGAAACAAGCTGTGTCTAACTTCTACTGCAGCTTTAGTGCAGCCCCCTGACCCCTACCTGCAGTCAGCAAACGAGCTCTGAATACTGACATCACCTATCTGAATGATGGATGCTCAAAAGTCTCAAATCTGTTTACAGAACAGCGTAACCTACCCTAAAAAGGCAGGGAACAAGCAAATCTCTGTATAAGTAACCACAATTAATCAAGAAACAAAACCCCAAATTATGTGCTAGATCCCAGCACAAGACACAGAGGAAGAAGAAGGCACTGAAAATCCTGAACAAAAGGAATTATGCACTTTGAGTATAGAAAAGTTGTTTGTTTAGGAGGTGCAGACGGCTCTGAAGAACTTGGAAGTTTCTTTGTGGGGGCCAAGCCCTTTACTCAATGTGTCCCATTTCAAGGACAGTGTTGCAAAGGAAGCCCATCCACAGCTGCCATCTGCACCTCAGTGGATTTGCTCAAATCTCATAACCTCCATCTACTGAGGAAGCTTCTTTGCAACTTTCAAGATTGACCATAAAATAGCATTTGTGCTGTCATGCATATTTTGACCCCATCTTTAAACACCATCTCTTACACCTGGACTGGTTTTGGCAGCAGTAAAGTGAGCAGCTGTGTGGTGCTGGGTTTAAAACAGAACAATGCCTGAAATAACAATACACCAGTCCTAAATGTTTAACAGGACATCATTCCATAATCCTGTAAAAATCAGCACTGGATTCAGGATGCACTCTTCCATATGGGTTAGCTGATGTGAAAAGTGTTGTACCAATTGTCAGTGAACACAACTGAGGCAAACAGTATGAGGAATAATATTTTTGTTTATGAAGAAAAACTTCCATGTCCCTTCTCAGACCATATATAAAAGTAAAAAAAAAAAACCCATTCCCTTTTCTTAGAGTAACACATTTGTTGCAGAAAGCAGATTTCTCTTAGCATTCAGGACATAACTGTGGTTTCTACACTGCAGAAATAAGTAGATGTGTAAAGAAAATGAAGTGTTTATGGAAAACATAATTATCTAGAAGTTAAGCAGCACAAGTATCAAAATGATTTTGAAAATACAGTTTACATAGAATGCAGCATATTATATAAATATGCAGTTAAAATGTAAATAATATGGTGATCTCTCATCCTATACTGAAATCTAAGTATTATCTTACAGGATTAAACAAACATATCTTCATTTAATACACTGGTGTAACTAGATACATAATAATAGTATGTGTCCCAGCAGTGATTTGTTAAAGGCTTAAAAACTTTCCAAGAATGAAGGGAAACAGTAGAACAGTAACAAGATCAATGACTTCTAAAACTTACAGGACATCATGAGGACATCAAGTCAAACAGTTCCCAAAGAAGTGCCAATGAGTACTCCCAAATTAATTCTGTACCTCCACAAAAGCCTCCTGCTGTGATTTCTTCTTCAAAAACATCAGAGAATCCTCTTCCTGCATTTAATTTTGATAGCCGACCATCAATAAACTGGAGGTGAAAAAAAAGGGTCACACACATTTTGTTGTCTCTTCTACTGCTTTACAGCGTTAGAGTTTTAAATGTGTCCATTATAATGGAATTTGTATGTTCAAGCCCATACATGTTTTAAGGATAATACACTGCTTTCAGATGGACTTTACATGAGTAGGTGTAACAAGCAGCAGGAATATAGAGTATAGACCAAGAAAATGCTTTATATTTATATTTCCTGTATCTTTCTAATGGCAAGAAAAGAAAACAATTTATTTCCTTACAATAGTGCCTCTGGATTTGTTACCATAAGCATATAAAGGTCACCAAGCCATTCCCTAATGTCCTGTTGTGAAATTGTGGGTCTTTTTGAGTACTAACCACTATTTAGGTGCATCTACAGATGTATATTGCAACAGCTGTCCTTATGTAGAGCTCACAGCTGCATGACCACATGAAACTGCAGCTAAGTGTATATACGAAGTCTGAAATGATCCAAATGTGTCAGGAGAAGTCAAAATTTAAAAATTAATGATTAAACCACTCAGAAGGGATGACTACATTCTTTTCAAGAATTATCAGACTGCAAGGAAGTAGAACAAGCACATTCCTATAGATCTGAAATTCTTTCAAGAAGCAACCCCTCCCTTTTTGTTTTGAAAAGGCTAACTCAAGTCTGACAGATAAAGTGAGAAAGCAATTCCTCAATTACACAGTTCATCTTCTAGCAAGAATTATGAGTTATTCACTGGTACTAAACAGTGCATAGGAATGAACCAGAATTAATTATTTGGCTGTATCATTTTTATGACTGATTATCCAAACAGTGTCAGTGATGATCTGATGCTTGCCAATAAGCGGTCTAGTGACATGAAAAAACAACTTTCTCAGAGTACAAAAATTCCAGAAGCAAGAATAAGGTAAGCATGAAGATATTTCTCTCTTCCTTGTCTTAAATTCCTTCTTATTTTTTTCATTTTACTCCAAGTTGGCCTTTTTCCAAATAGGCTGGTTCATGGTCAGACCACTGTGGGATCACTGGATTATTTCACAGTAAGAAAAAGAGATAAGAGCACCTTTAGCTACTGCTGTGAAAAAAAAACAAAACCCAAAAACAACAACCTCCACTCCCATCCCTTCCTTTGAACTGTAACACATTATCTCTTTGGGGAAAGTTATGAATTCTTTCCATACTATAAACTAGCATAAGATTTATGAACATACTCATCATCTGGTAAAATCCTATCAACAGAAGGCTGAGACTGACTGAATTTGAGAGGTCCCACCAAGTGAGTTTTTAATGTAAATACTGACAAAGAGAACTGTTAGCAAAAAAGATACTGGAGACATTATTTAAAAGAAATGATAAGTGTTCGAAGTGGTGGTAGTAGTAGTTATTACTTTTGAGTAATTTACTGTTAATGGCTGCACTTAAACTGCTACATGAAAATAACAGCATGTGGAATTACACATAAAATTTATGGGTTTTCTCTTTCCATTTTTAAAACCCACAGTCTACAAACCCACAGACTGAAAACTCTGGGCCTGCTCTTCCAGGAAATATATTCACTTTGAGATCCAAAGAGCCCTTGGGTAACTACCTCTTTCAATGAAAAACTAGCAATTCCAGTGTTACCCTTGGATTTTAAGGTGACTGAAGACATTATCCTCAACTGATTTTGAGTTCTAAAACCAAAATAAAGACTATATTCACTTCAGAATTTCCAAGTAATTTTATCAATTTTTAAAACCAAAAGCTTTTTAGAAGCAAAGAAAACATCATAAATGCGATTTCCACAAAATAACTGCTCATATCTCACAAGAAGAGAGCTCAGCTTATAAAAATGGTACATTAAATTTGAATTACTAACAATTTTCAAAGGCTTATGAGTCCTGCATTCATTACTTATTTTTCTAACACCTTCCAACACACTAGAAACAAATCCTAATATATGCTGAAAATTACCTAGCTGATACAAGAAAACTATTTAAGGAGACAGTCTGGCATTAGGCTCCAGGCCAGTTCTAAGAATGAATTCATATTTTCCCCGGACACTCATGAGAACTATTTGACACATAAGATGCAATTATTAATTACTTATGTTTGCAGCTTGATACAAAGGTTAGTTACCTTCCATGCTACCCTAATTAAAGGGACAGAGGAGAGATTTCATAGAAGAGCACAAACAAAGCTCACTTGTCAATTATGGCAAAAAGGGTGTATCTAAAGTACCAATTTTCTGTCTGGTCAATGTTTAAGGCTGCTGCTAAGAACTATTTTCTGCTTAAAAGGCTTTCAGAGCAGAATAAAATACAGTTTGGTCTCTTTGAATACAAACAACTTCTGAAAACAGCTCATTTGTCAGTGGGAAAAACTGGAGAAGATGCAGCTGGGCTGAGGATTAACTGAGTAAGTAGGAGTAACCTTTGCAACAAGAACCAGAGGAATGAAAAAAACCTACTACTACTATTAAACCACACACATCATCAAAAATGTTACTATTTCCTAATCCTCTATTATTTCCTTCAATTGAAATAAAATTAAAACAAGCTATAAACAAATTGTAAACTGATTCTGTTTAATTGAACACATTAAAATGTAATGGGTAAGTACAGAGCCAGCCCTTTCATGGAAGCTGAAGGTTTTGTTTCAGTACTACCAGTGTGACAACAATTTAAAAACATTGCTTATAAGCAACTTTTTATTAAGAAAATTTCATGCTACACTATTGCACAGATATATGCAAAATGTAAACCACACTTCAATCTGTTACTTCTTCCCATTTCAATCCAATCAATCCTACTTCAAAAGGTTTCAGATTTATTATTGCTTATTTTATATAACCAGAGTAAAATTAAAGGAGCCCAATTTTGTGGTCATATTTTCACAGGAGTTCTATAAAAAAATGCCATCCTTGCACAAATCTTTACTTTAGACACTAACCTCTGATTAACACCAATTTTTTTTTTTAAACAGAAGGTTCTACATATAATGGATTTCCATAATCTATCATGCTTGCATGTCTTTAAAGAAGTCCCCCTGATTATTTGTCATGAACTCTTGTGTTCATGTCATCCAGGCATTCGCAGGCAAATGTATATTTTCATGAATCTACTGATTTCATTCACATTTTCCTTGATTTTTATAAAATTCTAGTGATAAGTTCAACACCCTTTTCATGCACTGGGATCAACTGATTAAAAGGGAGAAGAATTACAGAATAAATTCAAAGAAAAAATCCATTTCAAACCCTGTAATCAAACTAAAACTGAGCTGTGCCAGACATTCAACAATTTGTCCTCTATTAATTCAAATTCAGCATTAAGAGATCAGCTAGCACACTGCTCAGGCCACCCCTACAGCTCAGTTTTATGACATTCTCTGTGTGCATACTTCAAAAAGCCTAGCATAGAAACCTGCAGTTGCAGGATGAATCCATTTTCTAAATAAACAGCAGTGAAGTTCAATTTTAGTTAAGCAAGCTGCTGTTTAGGCTCTTTGGGGCATGAGCCAAGAGAGCTGAAAATGAAGTTCAACCATCAAGCTGGGAGATCCCTGATTTTCCTTGTGTAGCTGGGTTGCTGACTGGCTCTGAAGAGATGCTGCACTGGCTCTGAACATTTTTTTGTTCAGTTTCACCACCACTTCTTTGAACTATAACTGCAGATATAAAAATACAACAAATCCGGGATAACTGTACCCAAAGTACTTCTATTTAGATTTCATCCCAGACTTTTATAGGCTGACAGAAAGGAAAATGTATTTAAATACAGATATGTTGTAACAGAAAATCATAAATATAGATCATTTACCCTCTCATACCTGTTTAAACAGTTGAAGATTAACAGCTGCTTCCAGAAACTGCTTAGTTGTACTGGAACGATGCTTCACAAAACTGTTCTCACAGAATGTTATAGGCTCTCCCTAAAAAATTGAAACAGAAATTGTTAGGATGGTGAGCATACATATACATTGTAATTCAGTCCAAAAACATATGTCTGCACCAAATTAATTTTATATTTATTCTACCAAGATATGAGAAGATTGATAAATATATTTCTGATTTAACAGGAAATGATTGAAATACACATCTCTTTTATTTTTACACAAAACAAAGGCTACAAACTGAAACATGGTTATGAAAAAAAGGTTTGAACATTAACACTTAATACAATAAAATGTATTTTCCCACATGAGAAAAGTGCACAGCCTATAGATACCAGAACCCTTGGATGATGAAAGAAGATAAACAAGTATTCACTGAAAAGTCAGTTTGTCAAAAAAAGCTGTTACTGAAAACAACACTCATTGAAAGAAAGAGATGTTAGTGAGAATATTTATAAACAATCAAATTAATTCCTCTGTTATTCTCTAGTTTAATTTAAAATTTGCTGTCTTCAGTGTGCACAGACAACTGGATGTTCCTGAGGAGCATTTCTCCAATTTTGTTATTCTTGTCCATACTTCTTGATAAATACTGGAAGCTGTCTGGCTTAACTGGGCAAGTAACAGAAACATTATGAAGTTTGTGTGGTAAGCAAAGTACACAATCAGATCTCACCATAAAGCCAAAAGTCCTCTCACCCGAGTTTAAAAAACCAAAATGATCACCAGGTTAGCAACAATTACCAAAGGTCTCAAAGACACAAAACTTGGAAAGCCACAAAATGCCCCACCCAAATCTACCATTTGAAAGCTACATCTCTAGTGCAGTCCCACAACAGAATAAAAGATACCTCTGCCACTCAAAAGAGGAAAGATCAAAGGCAGCTGCTACTGATCTTCACAACAGCTCCAGCTAATTTAAAGACAAATTTATTAATGGGCACAATCACCCCAGCTTTGTGCTCCTAGCCCTGGTTAACTCCACTGGCACATGGGACTTCTGCATTTGCCCATCATTCCAGCTGACTGCAGGGAGGTGTTTCCAGAGCATCACCAAGCACTTTCTCCAGGAGACTTAGCTGAGTTTGCTGGAGCAGGTGTAAATCATTTTCAACTGTTCCTTACACCTCACACTTGTTTTTTAAATGGTTCAAGTGTGACCAAAGGGAATATTGCAGTAAAACCACTAGGATGTAATTTTTAAATGCAGTCTTATACTATCAAAAACTTCCCTCTGAGTCTTTCTTTTCTCTCCGACTCAGCAAAGTATTTAAGTTCAACACTGAGTCTTGCATCCTTATTTCTTTATGGAAGGTCTGGTTTTAGAAAATTTCTCCCACTAGAAAAACCAGAAGCCTTACAGTTGCACAATCCTTGCGCGCCCCAGAGTAGCTGGAGTGCTCAGAGACACAAACCCAGCTCAGTACAATACACAGCACTGTGTCCATCAAATCTCCAGAAGCATCCCTGTAATTCCCCCTTATTCATCCCAAAGTAACTGGTGAACACAGTGCACATGCAGGACACGCTGGATCTGCCAAAGAGCCTGAAATGTTTGTGGTACTTTAAATAGCACTGCCTTCCTGACCCACTTTGCATTAGCTACTCTTGAGCTCCTAAAGACTCTTGTCTTAAGAAGATGACCCCAAGCTACTTAGCAAATCAAAGTGCATCAAAACAAATGGAACAGTCTCCAGTGAGACATGGTGGTAATAAGACATAGTGCTCCTGAGGGCAGACTCTCTTCTCAGTTCTGCTGCTCTTCCAAAAAATTTCAAGGCAGCAAATTAAAAGAACTCCCTATAGATACTTATATATGTACACACGCACACACACATATATCATATTTATTTATTTATTTGCTGTTGTTACACAAAGAAGGCATTTCTGGAAATACAGAAGATTTGTAGGAGTGCAGCTGTGACTAGATAATGGCTCATGACATACTAGGAAACATTAAGTTTAGGAATAAAGAGAGAAAATATTTTCAAAATAAACTATTTCATAAAATAAAAACTAAGCTATGCTTCCCTGTGCCAGTCTCCCAGTTCTCTTGGGACAGCCAAAAAAGAGAGGTTATCTCCCTACAGGAGAGAAAACAGGCATCCTTGCTCTGCCCTTTCACACCAGCCAGGGAAGAGAGAGCAGCCAGCCAATTTTCCTGATGGCACTTCTTGTGGCGAAGTCTTCTAAGAGAACACCAGGAAATAATAGTTCAACACTCATTTTTAGTGCATGGCTGTAATATTTTCCCAAATACTTTCCTTTAATCACTGGATGTTTCAGATACCTAGTAAGAATGTATGCACTGGTGCATCTGCTCCCTTATCAGTATAGTTCAGACACAGAATAACCAAAGCTTTTTCTTTGCTGAAAATTCATTTAATTCTATAAGGAGTTCACATCCAAAGGTCATTCATGTTATTTCAACCTGCTGACTGTGAGACAGATTTAAAAATTTGAGTAGGTTTAAAGCTCCTACCTGTTCAGCACATGAAAATGAGAAAATCTGTTGAAACCTGCAGAAATTCCACATGGAAGCTTTCTCAGGGTATGTGTGGTAATTTTAATGAAATTGCAATAAATAACACAATTAACTCCTAGCTCTTTTACTTGTTCAAGGTTCTCACCAACAAAATTGTTTTCCAAATAAAACTTTCACAAATCTTGAAGATTATTACTGCAAACACGAAGCCTTTTGAAGTGCTATTTAACAAGTGAATCACTGAATCACTATAAACAAAACTAGTTCTCAATGGTTCTATACATAAAGCTTTAACATTGCTGTTTCTGCAAATACAGCTGACTGCCTTTAGAAACTGAGTTTTGGAGGAATGCTGCACTGATATTTAACTGCTGGACCATCAACTGGCCCCTGTTGTATTGATCTCAATGTACTTTGAAAACAGGTTCGATCTAAACCCAGTGGGGACTCTGTACTGAAAAGTAGACAGCTAATACTCACACCAAACAATCTATGCCCAAACATGATATCTATCCTTCTAACAACAGTTGCTATAGAATTTTCTTTTCCTTTCATAGCTTGCCACACACAGCAGGAATTTCTTACTCTAAGCTACATTCACGTTTTAAGCAAGCTATTTATACAAAACTCAATGGAACATGACAACTGAGCTAAACCAGTGTGATCATTTTAAAAGGAATTAAATCCTTCAGATTAGAAGCTGTGTTTGTGCTTTCTAAATCTAAATCTTAACTTGCACAAGAAGTAGAAATACTTTTTTGTTGCAGAAAACATTGCCTCACTCTAGCATGACTCATACTGACTATTAGTTCTATTGCAACAATTAATATAATTTCATTTTGATATTAAAATTCCTCTTTAAAAATCTCTGTCATGACATTTGGAGATAAAGGCCAAGGGTAAGGGAGCATGTGCTGTGATTCTTCTCAGGAAGGTACAATTTACAAACAATTTTTTCCAAAATGTGTAAATTTCTTGCAATCTGGCCAAAAAACCAAAAAGACTCAGATATACTTGTATTTTTTATAGTCACATTATATGTAAAATCAACTCCTATTAACATAGTATTTATATTCAAAAAAGGACCAGCAACAGTTCTTGACACAAATAAAACAAATAAATACAAACACAAATAAATATTCATGCCAGGTATTACACAGGGTGGTTCTGGATCTAAACACCAACTATGTTCTGCCATTTCATGTCTATGTCCCACCTGTGCCTTCAATTCTGAAACAAACATGCATTACCATCCAGGAGAAATCCCCAAATGCTGGACTACCCAAAGAAATTAGGAGCAACACAAGGTTCAAGGTCAACTTGTGAGCACACAAATTAAACAATGTCTCAAAATGGATTGCAGTCCTCTATGTGAAGGAGGCCATATACAAAACCATTATAATTCACCATGCCACTGATAACACTTTTTAAAAAAATTATTTTTATGTCATTTATCAAATGATAGTGATGCAATTTTTTCTATCATCCCCACATACCATGTGTGAGGTGGATTCCTTCTGGATTAAACTAAAGCAGACCTCCAGGTAGTCATGGATATTCAGCATTCAGCACCAGATTAGAATCAGAACCAAAGTGAAGACAGAAAAGCACCCTGTGTCAATGTCAGGTCCATAGCACTAGCTGGGCTGCTTTGCTCCACAGATTCACTCCTATTACACAGGATTTGCTAATGTAAAGTGTAGCATATTAAAAAGTACTCTTAACAGTTATATCAATTTGACAGATTAATTTAGTAATGATTAAATCAGTAAAAAACAGCTATTTCTTCTTTTACTGGATTAAGTGTTTCATTATCGTTTAATACGCACAAAAATTATTATAAACTTTCTCTATTACATGTCATATTTCCTGTCTGTATTGGAGTAGTCAGATTTTCCATATGGTCCTTTGGAGGCCCACGAACTCTCCACAAGACCCCTGAAGATTCCCATTTTGCCTTTCACCAATCATTTTTTTCAATAATTGCTAGACGTTTGTCCAAGACATATTGCTATACTGGGGAGAATCTGTCCTGTGCTGCAAACAAACAGTTGCACAGAATGAGTGTTCAGTGTGATGAACAGCGTTTGGAGTGGAGAGAAGTGTTGGATGAGTACAGACACTATTAAAGCTGTTCTTTACTCAAAGTGAATATTAATGACAGTTGTTTCATGTTTCAAGTTGAAATCATACAGGACACACTGTTACAAGGAAAATAGTTCACTTAGACATGTTTTTCAACTTTCAAGCAATTGATAGCTGTCCAAACACATTATTTTATTTTTCATCAGGAGGTTTGTGATCCTCAGAACATTGAAACACTTCAGTTCTTGGTTTTGAAAATACAAATTTATTTATACCAGAAGTATTTCAATTTTATATGGAAAATATTTTCATTTAAGTATTATCCCTACAAATTTTGTACACAAATACTACGAGAGTTCCTGAAGTAATGCAAATTAAGTCCATAGCTGTGGTTTAAATTACCTTATTAGACCTGGCACCACAGACTCCAAAACAAAGGGAAGCATTTTCTTTGCCATAGCAGTTTTCAAGCTTTGAGACTTTTGACATGTATTTGGCTGTATTAAGAATATCTAAATATTCCTAATACAGCCAAATGTGATTTGATGTTTTTCAGCTTTTCAATTCACAAAGGAAAAGGTAAATGAAGAATAAACTGAATAATCATGTGAAAATCATCTTAATTTCTACTAATCCCGAGCAAATTCAATTTTTCTTTCACAACAAAAATTCTGTGAAATACTGAATACTAGTTAAGATTATGTGAACACAGCTCAAAATAACAGTTACAAGGGGCTTTCATTTATTTTTAAATATGCTTTGTCTTTGGACAACTTGATATCAATCCAAGATATGCTAGTATTTGCCAGCAGACTTCTGCCTGCTAAGATATTCTGAAATAATGTGTCTTTAAAAAAAATAATCAGGCCACAATGATTTCATAAATATCTTCTCTTATATGCAATCAGTGGAGCCAAAAAAAGATAAATCTGCAAAAGAGAATAATGCAGAAAGAAAGACTTCAAAGGTCATTTTGACAAATGTTTGCCAGTTGAAATGATGCATAGTGCACTGTTTCCAATACAGTGCAAATGTAGAGATCTCAGATATGCCAACAGCTAAACTGAAATAAAACAGGAATCAAGTAAAAGGAGAACTCATTTCAAAAGAGATGCTAACCAAGATGCTAAAGAACTTGCACACTCAGTTCCACAGTTACCAAAACAAAGGACTGACAGAAGCTTATTTCTGGTCAGAACAGTGCTAAGGACATCAAGCAGACTGACATCTTTCTGTTTGTACTATCCTGAGTGTCCAAAAGACACTTTTTGACTAACAGCTCTTACTGCCAGCAGCCATGAGTTGGTATAGTGGCATAGGTGACTAGTGTCCTCACCTTTAGAGTAAGGAGAAAATGAGATTCAGGTGATGGCACTATGGAATAAAGGACAACTACCTGTTTTCTTGAAATTATTTGTTTTATTGAAACAAGCAGTGTGTTGAAATCCAGCAATTTCTAAAACAGGTGCAGGCCTCTCCATATGGAATGCAAATGGGATTTCCATATTGTAAGAGAACAGCTAAACACAAACACATGAACTGAACCTGGACACGACTTTGTGTCTGCATGGGTCACCTTCCCTCTGGTAATGGCGGCTTTCAGTGGCACAGGCAGCTGGTGTGCCAAAAGCTCACAGTACAAAACACTACCTGGAAGAGAACCACTTGGGGAGAAGCAAGACCCAAGTGCCAAACTGTATTTTAAGGTTTCCTGCAGTAAAGCGCTCATCTGGAATTAATAACTATCCTATCCATTTCCATCAAGGAATGCCACAGCTCCTTAGAGTCCTCTTCTCACCCCAAAACAAATATCAACCCATGTTCCATACATCTACCACCTTTACTAACTTGACCCCTCAAGTGAGGATGCTTTTCTCCTATCAAATCTGAATTTATCTGAATCCATCAGACAACCAAACATCGTATCCTTGGGACTTGATTCACCCAATGTCATCTCAGTGCACTTGATCAAACCAACTACGACCAGTAGTTTGTAAGAAAAATAATTTGGACTGATGGATGAATAAGCTTTTTCTGATAAATTACTTTATCTCCAACAGGCTCAATATGTGCCACTGTCATTATTTAGAAATTATGAAAGCCCATAAAACATTAATCAACTGAATACCAGCAAAATGTGAAAAATGCAAATCCTGAGGTTCTGATGAGATGAAATGGGTTTTCATTCCTTCTGTCTTCCAAGTGTAATCAAGGTAAGTGTATAATGGAAGAGATGCATGTTTGACTCATATCTGGCTTCTGCTAGGAAAGAAGCTTCTGCCCTGCAACAAAGCAAAACCTCTGGGAGTCTGGAAGGCACAGTGCCTTCAGTGCCTTCTTCACCACATTAAACCAGGTGATCCGTGTGTGAGCAGCTTCAGTAATACAATCCTATTTTATACTAAACAAAGAATAAAATTGACACAGATCAGAAAACAGCCGACTTTGGATGAGTATTTTTCAATACAATTCACTGTCAAGAGATAGTGGTATCTTCCAACTCCTTAGCACAGAATAAGATTTCAAACGGACTATTTCAGACCAGGATAAAACATTTCACATTTCTCCTTGAAAGGGTGAGCCCACGCTCTTACAAATTCAGGAAAAGAAGCAAAGGGGAAGCCCTCTTACTGGTTTGTATCTCAGTGCATCTCTGTAGGATCCAAAGAGTACTGCCTGTGCCCGAAGGAAGGCCTTGGCCACTCCGTCGCCCGTGGCTGTCGACTGCTTTTTCAGTTTATTTTTCAAGGCCGAGACCTGCGTGACAGAGTGGAACAGTTAAATTAACACCTCAGAAATTGGTACAGAGAGGTATGAACCCAATCAGCAGGCAAACCATAGTGTCTCTAGGTCAGACAAAAATTCATCCTCCTCCTTGATAGCTTATCTTTTTAACTGCAAGGAGCACCTGCTGGTCTGTTAATTGAAATGAAGGCAGGGGATGATGGCAGAGTGCTAATGCAGATTGGTTTATGCTCTCTTTTTTTCCCAAGGCCTCTTGACATAAATAAGCTTAATTATTTTACAGTAAAATACACGAGTCACTTTATTGCAAATTTTTTTTCCAGCATAACATGTATTTGCTTCCTTGAATGTAGACAGTTGGAGATGTTTTATTTAAGCTATGAAGGTTAATTTTTAAGGACTCTTAATGGTCACTTACTATTCAGTGCCAAGGAGTATCTCTTATTTTAGGTCAAATTCCTATCTTACATCATCTCTCATGCACCATGGGAGTACCTGCTACCACAGTTACAATAGTTGAGAAAAGTTTTTGTAAATTTAGTACTACACTGCCTCCAGAATTGTCCTTGAAGATAAAACATGTGAAAGGGAAGAAAACAAAGACAGTAATTAGGAGGTGCCTGCAGTTTAGAAGAGGAAAAAAAAAAAAAACCCACAAAAGAAAATAAGACCATTCTGATTATAGTGGTTGACTTTAAGGTGGTTTGTCTTTTTTTACCTGGCAAATAATAACCACTGGTCACACAGAATTAGAGAAGAATAAAAAAAGGAGGGAAATTTTAATTTAAACAACTGTTACTTGGACATACTTTGGAGGTGAATCATATAATTCTGGAATTATTACAAGATATGTAGAATTATACCCAGATATAGTCTATATTCTCCTAATTTCCATCATGAGGGACACCTGGAAAAGAAGTCAACTCTATTTATGTAGAATACACATTTCTACATCCCTTTGGATTGTAACATACCCATCAGAGCATTATTTAAGCCTCTAAATGAAGTAGCCTTCCAAGTTACTATTTAAATGGAATATTATAAATACAAATTTATCACCAAAACAGCTTTCATTCTTTTGGAAATATATGCAAGAATGAGTATCTTTTTGTTTCTTTATGCAAGCAGTCCTGACTGCTCTTGTAGACGATGATTGTAATTGAAGTGTCAACCTAATTAACAACTAAACTTTGAATAATGCTAATGAGAACTGAACATGGCATCAGAGAAAAGACCAGCTCTACAGGTGATAAACCTTCACAGTAGTGACATTTTCCAGTGTAAAGTCACAGTTACTGTGATCTGATCAAAGAGAGAGACCCCCATTGGGTCCAATTATAACTATAGTTTGGAAAAAAAAATTATTGAGTTATGATGTTCATAATCTATGCAGAAAGGCCTTTACAGTATAGGTCTTTTCCCCATAGCTGTGATCTTTTCAATTTATATCCAAGCTCCACAGATCTAGATAAAAGTTTAGAGCCTGATTCATTTAGCCCATGGAAAGCACACACCAAGGCTCATTTATGTTCTTGCCTTACACCTCAAAAGGAAAAAAAAAAATACATGTCCGAGTACAAAAACTAGCTAAGAAGTTCAAGGTTGAAAAAATAAATGCCTGTTTTGGTTTTGTGGTTTGATTTATTTTTTTTTTGTTCTGTATTGTATGATTATTTATAGTTGTAAAAAACAAGATTTCTTTGTGGGAAAAATAAAAGCAGACAAGGAAGATCTGCCCATAGACAGTAGCACCATTTGATTAAAACAAAAGCAATAAGATGAAGTCAACAAGAACTGTCAACCTTAAAATTTGGTCTCTGTCAAGACAGGCAAAGCATCTTCTAAATGTAAGGGAGGGAAAAGGTAGAAAAATCTCCACTTTCTTTTAAATCTGTATTTTTCTAAATTATATTCCATGATTTTGGGATAATTATCATAGACAATAGGACAGGTTAAGAGAAGAGAGAGGGCAAAGGTAATGCAGAGCAGAGAGATTACATGACCAAATGGGAACATGAATGAAAAAGGTATTTTCTACTTTTCTCAGTTCTGGCAGGCCCTAGGCAGCACCCTATCGTAAATTTGATTAACAGGATGCTTTAGGCAATAAATGCATTTGAAAGAACAACAGGAAACAAAAAAGTCTCCTGCTCTGCTACCATACTGGTGTGTTATTAGCTCAGCAATATTAAGAAGCTCCAATGGGCTGGCAGTTTGGAGGCAGGTGCTCCGGACATTTCTGTGTGCTGTCCTGCAGGGAGCTGGAGCCCCAGAAAAACAATGCTGGAGTTCAAAGAAGGCTCCTCCAACTCCTGCCTCTCTCAGGAGGCAATGCTTAAAGGCAGGAAGAGCTCCATCAGATTATTCTGCAGAAGAAGCAGGAGCACTGTGCTCTTAAGCAGAAGGCTGCAGGGATGATGTGAGGCACACTGTGTGTGAGGCACACAGCTGTCCCAAGCTGGGACCCTGGCTGCAGCACACCCAAATGCCCCTGGGACCTGCCTGGGCTTCCTCTAAGCTGAGGCCACTGAACACAGAACCAGAGGTCAGTGCCTACTCAGGGCCCAGGCCAGCCACACTTGGGTAGGCTGATGTCAAATTCTCCCAGTTCCACACTTGAATCACAGACAGAGTGGCAGAGTGGTAATGTAATTATTACAGCAACGATAGTAGGCACAGGTAAGTGACACAGTGCACTGAACTGCTTGGAAGGACATGGTACTCATCAGGATTGTGATTGCTTAGATCCATGCACCTCAAACCAAGGAAATGTGAGACCCCTTTGGGTGACATCATTAATAGCACTTAAAATTATTTTAAAGTTACATGATTCTGACACCAAGCCAAAAAATAGCAAGAAGCATCTATATCAAAACCTTTTCCTCATATATATATTTTAATCCATCTATCCAAATATAATTAAGAATGCCAAACTTTTATACTTTGTATCTCTTTTACAGAAAGAGCCTTTTACAAAGTTTTGAAATAAAGAACTGCAAGCAACAAACTGCAGGGGTTAGAATGCTGTTAACATTTATTTCTGAAAGACACCAGTGATCCACTGCAGAAATGGTATTATTAATTTACACTAGAAGGAAACTGTTTTTATCTTCTCCTAGCAACAGCTTCTCATAGGAAGATGACTTCATTGGACTGCTAAACACTGCCCATGAAGAGCAATCAGAACTTCAGGAAGGTTTAAATCCAAAAAATAGGTTTTCAAAGATGAGACTGATATGTAGTTAAGTGTATCTAAAATGTAGAAACATACTGTGTTGGTCATTGAAACAAAACCTATCATTTATTTAAATGGTTACCATACCTCCTTTCTAAGACTCCTAAAATCTAAATATCTGATAGACAGAAAACATGATTAAGATCTCTCCAATATCCATGTGAATAGAAGAAACACATAAAATTTTTTTAAAAAAGTTAATAAGATCACATAGCTATTAATCAAGCCTTTGTTCCTGCAAAAACTCAAAAGCACTCATAAGTTTAAACACATATAGAAGAATTATGTTTGTGTATGTTTGTTGTCTGAAAAATACAGAACCACACACTGGAGTTTCGAATGATTATTAGATCCATGAAAAAATATATCCAGGTATTTCTCTGGTATTAGCAGCATTTTTTATGTTTTAAACTACTTTTTGCTGTTCTCTGTCATATGATACCACTATAAAAGTAAGTAGAAGCTCACTCTCAAAAACAAGAAAGAGAAGATCACAGAGAAAATGAGCAAAACAAAAGCCTCAACACAAACTAGAGCCCGATGTTTAAATCACTATTTCTAGTGAAGGGCTCCTATGTATGTGATTATTATCTACACACAGAGTATTTAGGCATCTCAGGGAAACCTCCAGCATTTAATCACATTTTTAGACATTTAGACAAAAGCAACTACATAAATGCAAATGTTTTCAAAACTAGTTGTACTTTTCAATCTCATTCTAGCTTCTAAAACTGTATCATCAAAATCTCAACTCTAAAAACTTGTTCACAATGAACATTTGCCTCATAACACTGCAAACACTGCTGACCACTCTGAGTTTCTTAGATATATTAGTAGTATTTTTGGCTATTTTCTGATGGAAAAAAAAATTATATATTATGCAATTTATATTTTACAAAAAATCTATTTAATTGCACTGTTATACATTGAACTTAATTTCTTTATAATACCATTAATCATCATGTTTTAAGAAATAATTTACACTCCCAGTTATCACTGCATAAAGTAACCAATTTTCTACATGAATTACAGCCTACTTCTCAAATGCTACTTTTAGAACAGTAATGTTCATACGCCAAATTTATGGTGTTAAAATCCTCTGACTTTAGGAATCTCAAAACTAAAGCTCTAAACCCCAGTTTAGATTCTGTACTAAATCACAGTGTGTAGGTACCAGGCAGTACAAACACTACACATCTTTCAACTCCTCTGTAGCTATTGCGGTTGACAATATTTAACAACCACAGAAGAAGCTAAAAAACTATAAATCTGTTGTTTTCTGAAGATCACATTTATAAAAGTTCTGCTCAGTCTATGATTTCAAGTCATTAAAACTTGGTTGCTAAAAGTGATGCTGTCAATTCTGCAAGCTGTTTGGGAAAGTGTTCTCATCTGAGCAAAGGAGAAGTCTTTATGTGAGAGTTAAGTGCAAGCAGGTATTGCAGGGTCAGGCCCAAAATTTATAAATTTCTGTCTGCGGTCATGAATGTTCTTCTAACGCCTTATATTATTAAACTGGAGATCTCAGTATTACTATATTAGGAAATTTACTCCCAGAAAAGTAGATCTCTACTTTTTTTTTTAAATTAAAAATAATAGATAAATTCACAGTGGAATGATGAAATTTAAAAACAAGCTTTCTTGTCAGAAGAGCAAAAAAAATGAGGGGCTTTCCCCCTTCCAAGAAAACAAAGGATTCCTGAAAGTCCTGCCCTGATTTATTCTTCCAATTTTATATACCTTAGGAGTAGCGGAACTGCTACTGGCATGGTAGTATTTCTAACAGTCAATAAATCTAAAATATTATGTGTGAATATTGGAATGAAGCCATTAAGAAGATTACAGCATGCAACACAGCAGAGGGTCCTCATGAAAAAAGGACTGGTAATTCAGGACAACTGTGACCACTGACCTTTGAACAGTCAAGACCACTGGTCAGTCTGACAGAATAATAGAGTTCACATGCATGGAAAGTCATCTAGCCTGTAACTATAATTTAAATGCTTAAGTGAATGATTTAAAAATGCCTTTAAATCTCAGTTAATTTATTATACAGTTTATTAGACAATGCCATAGAATGTTTCTTTCAATCTAAAATTTATCATGAAAAAATTCACCATCAGAGCTTACATACATGGGTAAACCATTAAATACCTATGCTGTGAGGACATCATCAGGCTTGTTGATCAAGAAAGTAATTACTCTGTTCCCTCTGGACACAAGAAACAGTTTTAGAAAACTTGGAAAATACTGCATTTCTTTTGTTAGGTTGTTAACCAACCTGGAATCAATTTTTGAAAGGGACAGTAAGACTACAACTTCTTTTATCTTTTCAGTTCTTCATTCTATTTTAATGCCTTTCAGAGGTACTCATTGTATTTTTTCATCAGAAATTTTATTACTTTTGTATGTATGCTTATGAGGTTTTTCTACATAAGTTAAAATGCTTCACACATGTATCTTAGACATTCCCTTTAATGTTCCAAGCCTGACTTACCATTTTGACTCTTCATTCCTGTCTCCTATATTTTCCCCAAGCAGCAGCACTGTCAGCAGCTGCACTGCCCCTCATGAATGCAAAAGGAGGACAAGCATTTTGTCACCTTATGAACCAAACACAGTCCTGTCCTTTTTGTCTGTGCCTTTTGTTTCCAGGTTTTCCAGCTATAATTGTATACGCATTCCAGCAAAATGTTTAATTAAAATGCCTTACAGATTGAAGTGTAGTAAGAGATGGGATTATTCAAATTAAAAGCTTCAGTATAAAATCCTCAAGTTCTGCAAGTATATTTTGCATAGAACACAGCTGTTCTTTTTTGTTCTATATTTGATATGGGAAAATATTCTAAGTCTAGTCTGTTGTCTGTACACTTGATAACCTACATTAAGATTTGCAATAATAACATGCATATATTCTGGGACAAAAAGCACTTCTAGAAGAAGGAAGATCTGTATCCCTCTTTCCTTCAAGCTAGCCTGCTTATGTAGAGATCATTTTGATATGCACCTGTAAAACACATGACAAGTGTCTCTCTTATTGCACAAAGATCCATTTTGACTGAAGGACCTCCAGCTGTAACTCCAGTATCTCCTGGAATATGATGCTTAGTTCCCAACTCCACATCCAGCTATTATTTGGCATACAGACCTTCATGACATTGTAACATCAACCCTGATTACTCAATGGGAAGTCCAGTCAAAGTTACTTACCAGGAAATGACACTTTTTAAACTTAACTTGTTATATTCTTAATGATAGAGTACAGTCAAAGATATTGTACATATGTTTGTGCATGTATCCATGCATATGTAAATCACAAAACATACCAATGTAATAATAAATACTCTAATTTAAATCACAGAACACCACAATAATTTTGTATCCTTTTACATTTCTGAACTATAGTTGTTACTGAGTCCAAAGAACAACCAGATGATCTATGAAAAGTCTAGATTTTAACATCATTAAAACCAAAGGGCACTGTCATGAATATTATCAAGAGATTGACTTCTATTGTACTAAATACATACAAATTACCAACTAAATTTTGTTATTACAAAGGACACAATATGTCACTATAGGATCTTACTTGGATTATGACAGGAGTTTTTATGATTTACAATTGCAGAAAATGTAACTCTATGATTTCTTATTTTGATAGAAAATCCTTTGGCTTGACAACTAATTGTGATAGCTTGTGCATCTTTAATTGAATAATGAAAACAGTGGTTCCACAATTATATTCTTTTAGAGCTCTATTGGGAAAAACAAGATAAGTGAATTTTGTGACTGTTTAAAATGATATACAGAATATGTTCCCCTGTAGGCAAATAAAAAAAAAAAAAAAAAAAAAAAA
>WEIU01013433.1:292121-315498 GCA_013389925.1 Aegithalos caudatus
AAAAGGCAGGGGGGGCACCCTCTGCAAGATCAAAGTCCAGAAAAAACTGGCACTTAATTTATCATCCTTTACAGACAAAAGACAGCTTTCGTCATTTCAAAAGGATCAGATGTCTTTTATGACAAACTGAGTTTGCAGTTTAATTTACAAATAGAATTCTAAGTAAGCAGTCTTTGCTCTGCCAAAGCAAATGACAAACAGTATAGGTTTTCATTCACGCAGCCCTCAGCAGGATAGAAGAGATTAAAATAAAACTGAAATAATTTAGAGAAAATAAATAAATGTTTCACAAAGTTGAAGAAGATCAAAGCCTGAATTTTCTGACCCCAACTGTACAAGCATTTCTTATTATATTGACCAGTGCCATCAGATCATTAATTAAAAGGAAAGCGCTGGCAGGTGGCAGGGAAGCAGCAGCCGATAATTGGCCCCCTTCTTCTTTTTGCCTTCAAAAACTCTCTCGTTCTTTTGCAAGACATGCCACCAGGCAGACAGAAATGCCTACTTTGTAATATAATGATTAAGATGAGATGAAGAGACTCCTCCGTTTAAAGCAGCTCTGCCTAATGAATGCAGCTAGCTTTATAATTACGATCCTACTTTTACAATAAGGAATATGATGTTCCATTCAACATCTCCTCAGCTGTCAAAAAGAGAAAAATCTCAAATATAGGGGTCTGCACGAGGTGCTTTTCACCCCCTTATTCCTTTTATAGCAGTTTGCAAAGCGAGGTAAAAATAACTACGCGTAATTCAAGCACCTATATAAGAAAGAAAGGAAGAATGAAATGTCTAAGACTCACCACTTCACCAGGTAGGTTGTTCAGGTCATTAAAAGGAGTTTCTAGAGTGTTTGTGTCAACATTTAGTAAAACCACATCCTCCAGTGATCTATTTTTAACTCTCTGTTAAGAAGAAAAAAAAAAAATACTGGTAAAACATTTTACTATGGTGTCCTTCTGAAGTACATTTTTATTATAATGTGCTAAATTACAAATGATGATTTTATGCAAAGGACGGTAACGGCAAAAAACAGTTGGAGCTTTAGATGTAGGATTTGTGAATTAGATACAGCATTCAGAGTAGCTTTTTCTTCAAACACTAAGGTTATATTAATAATCTCTGAAAGGAATTTCTGAAAACCAAGATTTACACGGAACACAGTTGAATATATTGGATAAATATATATTGGAACTATACACATCTTTCACATGCATGTATGTATGAATGAATGTAACAACATTTAATTCTCTCATATTTGTGAAAATCAGATAGGATGCAAATCATATAATCAGATAAAAACCAGAAAAAATACAATTACTTGCAGATTTATGTAAGTACCAAGCATGTGATGCCTACTATTACCACAGAAGAATGGATAAAATGCTTTTTCATCAGCGTACTTGGCTAGCAGCTAAGAATTAAACAATTTGTTCCTTTCAGGAAAAAGGGATAGAACTCTTTTCTATATGAACCTACAATAACACACAATAATGCAGTGCAGGAAATAATTCCTGAAGGAACTGAGTGACTTTTTTTTTTCAGGGCAAATCTTTCAGTTCCATTATTTCCTTACTGAATAAGAAAAACCATCCTAATCAAGATATGATGACTGATGCATGCAGGTCATATGAACCTGATTTGGGAGCACAGAAGGCTGTGCCTGGAGTTGAGATATGTAGATGGTATAGAAGGCCTTTTTTCTGGAAAAACAAAAGTGCTGGAGGCTCAGCGAAGAACCAACCCCATCAGCTTAGCAGATGTGAATTGATCCTTAGAAACTGCTTTAGCAGAAGTGTAAATCAAGTAATGTTCCCAAATCAATTATCTACTCTGCATGATAATCAGATGGCACATGTAGGCTTCACAGCATAATCAAGTGGATGTGGAAAAAGGCAAAACTGGATCATACCCAGCCAGTATGTACCAGTCAGCTGAGCTCTACTGTGTCGCTTTATATTCAAATCTGTAAAAGCCACCTCTTGTTTTTTTGGCAAAAATTACTAATTTCTAAATTAATAGTTTGAAGTGTTATGGGATGGAGGTTAGATTCATGTCTTCAGAGGGACAGGAACGTAAATTATCTGGGAAACGACAAAAATGCTGAAATCTGAGTGATGGTGACTCCAAAAAAAATTTTACCTGTTCCTCAAAAATTAATTTTTCCTCATTATTCGGAAGATCTGTTGCTTAAGTACTAAAAGGCAAGAAAATAGCTACCACTGAGCTATTAATTAGACAGAGAAGCAAATCATGATGTAGAGCTGCATGTTCTTCATAAAACACTTCAAAAGTAAGATTTCAAAGAGAGACATTTTTTACTTAGGAAAGCCTATGAAGCTTCAATTTTGTAATTCCGCATGCTAAAATACAAGGATTTTTTCTGAAGCATTTCCATTAAAATTGTATTATGGCACACACACCTCATGCTTCCCAGTACACTGAAGTGTATGGTAAACTTACCTCTATCAAGCTTAAGTGGACGCCAATTAGATAAGGCATTGGTGCACTGAAGAAAAAGAGTGGAAAAACATCAAGTTTTCAGTACAACACTAATGGAGTATTTTAAATCTTGGCACATAAGACACTAGTAGACAGTCCCTGTTTAAGACAGCATTAAATGAAGTACAGGAATGTTTACTAGACCAGGAAAAGTTTGTTTTATTCTGCAGTAGAGATGACCACAGAATAAAGGACGCTGCTGCAAGCTATGAGGCAGGAGCAAGGAGGCCCCACAGCTTTTCATCCAGACCTAGTTCCAGTGAGTGACCACAGTGAGCTAGCCCAGCAGATGAAAACCAAAGTGGTCTGGTTCTAAAACACCAACTTGGAGGAGGTCCTGTTACCATTACCACAATGCAACACAAACATCATTACCACCAGCTTTGGTTCTGAAACCCTTTCTTGGCAAGCCTTTGGGAGCTGTATAATATCCTATTTAACTCAAGATCATAAACTTCTCCTTTCCAATTTCCATAAAGCAAGGAACTATTTTCTCCAAATACAACAAATATCCACACAAAGCCTGTGCAGTAAGACCTCCTGCAGTATGCAGGCAAGAAACTGAATTAGGCTAATTTATCAGCACTTTCTACAATCATCTGTTCTGGCAATATCTGGCCAAGAATATACTCAGTGTCCAGCACTGAAGGAAAAAACCTCCAACAATGACCATCAGAATTGTGGGTGCTGTCAGATTACTGACAAAATTCACTCCAGAGAAGAGAGCAATTGACAGGCTCATTTAGGCAACTCAATAGGAAATTAATCACTAATAGACCACAGAGAAAAAAAACCTCAATAAAAATACTGTCTGAAAAATAATGTAAGGCAGGATGACATACAAAGGTGTACCACTCACACAGTAATTACTACAGAGTAATTTCTCTGGTGGCAATAATTTGATGACAGATCTGAGCCAGTGGCACTGACTGATTGGTGACTGACTTCCCAAGCATGGGGCAAGGTTTTACTGCATCAGTTCATGTGGTCTCATCCATTGGGTCCCACCTCTGGGACCAGAAAAAGCAATTCTCACCTGCCTACGACTACAGCCCATTTTAGAAAAATCTGTACACCCTATGGATTAGCCAATTGCTCTCATTAACAATGTCCCACAGGAGAGGATCAATGCAAAAAAAACCAAAAAAAAAACAACAAACAAAACCAAAACCCCAGCCTGACTGGTGTCTATGATATCAAAATACAGGTTTGCTGAAACTGCAAATTTCACGGCTTAAGCTTTTTAGGCAATGGGGCTTCCAAAAAGGGAAAACGGGCCTCTGTTTTTCCACACATCTTTTCCTTAGCCCAATACTGACAAATTTTAGCACTTCCTGATGACTTCATCCAGGATAATCCTTATGTCTTTGTGAACTAAACACAAATTATATGGAGTTGTAAACAAGTGTCACTCCAGAGCAGACACCCATGTATATTCAGAGAGGACTTACACACCTTTAAACCACTCTATAATTTTAAGAATGTTTTTTACTTATGTAATGTATTTACTCAAGCCAGTAAGAATGATTATGGCTGACAGGTAATTGAGAATTCTGCTGCAGGATATGCAGCAAAACAGATCCTCAGGTTCCTCATATCAGGATATCTCAATGTTACAAATAAGGTGCACAGGCAAAGCTACAGTGAAAACAAGTGCTATGTCATGTATGGATTTTATGCACACTTGTTTTCAGTACATTGACACTACTCCTGGAACTTCACCACGCCTGTGCTGACTTAAGATAGCTGGTGATTTGCTCCATTAATAAATCTGTCATTGAAAAGGGAAGCATGTAGCTCTTTTATCTAAACACAGTAAGAGCTACATCCCTTCAATTTTGAAGTTAACAGAATAAAGGTACAAAGCACATCTTGAAAATGGATGAAATAAAAAACTGCAGTTATGGCAAGTCAATTTAATTGTTTTCAGCAAAAAGTGAATTTATCACCACTGGATTTTAAAGTCTAAACAGCAGAGGACTGTAATATGTACCTGAAATTGCTTATTACAATACTATTGGGAGCTGCTAGAGAGTTTTTTTCTTGCTTATGTATGTTATCACCAAAACTATCAATCTGTGGAACCACTGCCCAAAGTAATTACCATGTGATGCAAAACATCCAAGTTAATTGGGAAATAATCGTTCCATTCTCATGAAAATGGGTGTATATATATACCCTAATTCAGAAGAGAACAAATCTCATAAAGACCGATTGCAATTGTAACTTGAATATTATGACCCCATTATATTCTCAACAGAGCACCAGTATAACAGATGCTTTATCAAAATTGGCATATACTCCAATATCGGTGATGTAGTTTGCCAATAGTTTGCCATATTACCCAGAAATCTCAAAAAATTAATTTTCTCCTTTGCAAAAAAATAATTTTATTCAAATATTATTATTATTGTGTTATTATTGGTGTTCAAACTTAATTTTTGTAAGAGTTTTCCTGAAAGCCAGCCACCCACTCCACTGAGTGCAAGTCTCCTTTTGCTTGCTTAAATGCAGAAATCAATTTTTTATAACATAAAACTTAATTTTTATTAACTGTGCTGTGTTTGTTGTTTTTTGTTGTGGATTTTTTTTTTCCCTGCAGCTACAATGAATATTACTTTATCAGTCTATATTTTGCCATCTTTTAGAAAAAGAAATTTATTATGTCTCCTTTTTTTGGATGGCCACTCCAGTTCTGACACTGGAGCTCCCATAATGGCATTCAAGGCAGAGCTGAGCTGCATAGGGGTAAAAAAACCCTCCTGAAGTGGATAAACAGACACTGCTCACACACTGGAGCTTGGCACTCACAGCCTGGCCAGTCCTGAGGCTGTTGCAGCCCACCCTGACCCCCAGCATTGTCTGCTACATTAGGTCTAAATACAGCCTGTAAATATAGCAGCAGGATAGAAATTAACAGATTTTTTTCATTAAAAAGGCAAGTGGAAGAATTGAAATAATTTTAATATAGCCTTGTTTTGCTCCAAGACACATTTTTCTTTTTTATGCCTACAAAATATACCAGCTCAGCACTTTTTGTAATTTATCAACTTCTAATTCCCACAGAACTTTATCCTTTATCTTTATGATCTTATCAAGATTCTTAATCCAACTAATAAAAAAGTGGATTTCTCTCAAAATATGCTCTATGATTAATATACAAAAGAAGTTACAGAATCAGACCTATCTTTAAATTAATATATTTAAATGTATTTTATATTTGCTTAAAAAATGCCTTGCTACCACAGAATGAACAAATTATCCAATTGATAGTCCCCTACTTCAGGTATTTGAATACCATTTCAGAACAGCACTAAGAAAATGAGAATTCATGGGAGACATCCCAACAAGTGAAACAATGACAAAGAAATTTCTAGGTACAAAAATGCATACTGAGCTAAAAAAGAAAAAAGGCACTTTTACAAAAAGAGCTTTGTTTATCAAAATGACATAAAAATAGAAGTATACAAAATAACTTTTAAATTCTTATATTAATTTTAAATTGGCACAATCCCGTTGGACTGCAAACTAGGTCAGGCCTGCTACAAACTTTGACCTTAAGAATTCATCAAGGATTTCTGATATATTATATACCTATGAGGAGAACACTTATTTACTGTTAATACACCAGAACATGAGGAAAGCTAAGTAATTTATGTTTTTATTACACTTTTCCAACCTGTCTCACAAAAGAACCATTCAGATGATCAGAAAGAGAAATGTAAATGCACAAAAATCTGAGTCAAAAGGTCGGAATTAGTTATTGTGATAAATCCATCAGTTGTGCATTTCTTTTCATGAACTTTGTTTCCTTTTGAACATCTCTAAAACAGGGGAACTTTTTTCTCCACTCTATTGTACTACTGTGAAAAAGAAAAAGAGATATAAATGAATTTTACAAGTTTAAGAAACTCCATGCTTCTTTTTAATGAATAAAAAAAATTCTCAGGTCATGCCAGAGTGACCTAGAATCCCAACTATTATCATCATCACATGGAGCTGTGTACGGCATCTAACATTGTTATTTCTGGAAGCGTTATCTGGGCTTAGAAGGGGAAATAAAAAAATCCTCTTGTATTCAGGATGCACTCTACAGGGTACAGCTTGAATAGAGGTGTTGATCTGCCTTCTGAGAACAGCATTTATGGATGATCTGAAAAATTACAAAGGTTCTGGCCATAAGCTCAAGTAATACAAAAACTAAAACACCCAAGTTCTAGCCCACCTTGGTATATTTTATCAAAAGCAGGAGGAGAAACAATTAGGACAGAGTTTCTTCAAAAGAAAACTATCATCAAAGATGAAAGGCTTAGCTATACTTGTAAGTAAAGGGAGGAGTTGGAGAAGAACATTTGTTTTCTTTTTCAAAATAACAAATAATATACACATGAATTTTAAGAACTACCATAGAAAATACACAGACCATGGACAAATATTGTGAACTTCAGGAAAAACTATCAAAGACACTTAAGGAAACATAGGGAGAATCTGTTTGAACACAGAAGTTCAGTAAACTGGATGGAGCTCAGCAGAACAGCAGTACCTTCATAGATTTGAGGGGGAAAACACCCAAACCAAAACCAACAACATAAAGCCCAGCAAACATATAAGCATAATTTATTCCTGTGAAGAAAACATAGACTTAGCTTGGTAAGCATCTGGCTGGGTCTCAGTTTTTATATATTATAATAATAATTTCCAATCTCTAGAACAGTTTGAAACGGTTCATTTTTCCATAACAGACCCAGAGGGCCCAGATAAAGTGAAAATCTCCAGGGATGGATATTCCTGCTTAAATGGAAAATGGAAACTCTCATTTGTTATCTCTGCCACTACTCTGAAAAAAAGCAAGTAGTCTTAGCCTGAAATTGTGAAACACAGGCATGTGGAAACATCATCCCCTTGAAGGATCAGAAGTGAATCAAAAAGCGATTCTTGTTCAACTTAAAAATATGCCAAAACCACAAAGTCTGTCATGTGAACAGAAACACATCAAGAGAAGCAGAATTCTTATTATAAAAAATTTTGGAGTCCCAAAAGGAGTTTTTAAGCCCTTTTGGGAAGGCACTGGATCGAATCCTGAGCCTGGCTGAGTTAAAATACAAACACTAAATCACAGATGAATACTAACATCTGATTCTGGAAAAAATGATCAGGGTTTTTTTTAATGCTTCTAAAAGTATAATGTATTTGAACTTAAAATAAAAGCCAAATAAAAGTAAATTGTAACACGTTTGCATTTAAATTATTGAATGAATTCTCTTACCAATAAAACAGAAACAGTTTTTAGAAAACAGGATTCTAAATGCTGCATTAATAGTAAACAGCACTGTAATTCAAGGTACCAATTCTAACACCACATCAAGGCATGCTGGATAAACTGGATCCTGTATGTTCAGGCACAATAAAGACTTAGTGTTTTCATCAGTTACTCAGAATTCTAAGACAGGTAAGAATCTCAGAAATGGGGATAACAGGTTAGCTGTCTTACCAGCAGTAGTCCAGAAGATGTGGAGGAAGCACTGGGATGTAAATATGTTGCCAATACATTGGATATAACAATGCAGCTGACGCATGAACACAAGCAGTTAACTAAAAATAAAAATACACACACAGAATTGGCAACAAAAAAAAACATGAATAAAAAGAAAATCTTAAATTAACTTTAGACATGCAAGAATCTTAACCTCCCCAACCAGCTATTATGTAATTTTGTAAATTACTCTGAACTGCCAAAACACATCCACAGAGAGCTCTGATGTATGTATACAAGCACAACATCTGCAAGAAGTCAGGCTAACAAGTCAAGTTAGCCCTCCCTGCTCAACTATTCCCTTGGAAAAAGGGAAATAATCATGAATTACTTGATGCAATCATGGTCAAACATGAGTACTGCCATGAACACACAGGACTGAAGGGCACCCCAGTTTCACTTGGCTCCACTGAGTGGGAAAGACTCAGGGGAGTTTTCTGGTCCACATTTCTGCTATTTTTAACTGGAATTGATCTGAAGCTGCACAAAGCCACAAAACAGCACTAAACTCAGAAACAGGATTAACTTCTGTTTGTGTCACTACCTTGATTTCCAAATTATCTTAAAAAAATCTGAAGTGAGTATTCCCTGTAACAGAAAAAGCAACTTAATTACAATTTTCCAGAACTTGCTTCCCAAAGCAGAGACCTCCAAGCCTGGCACAAGGATCATGGAAAATGAAGGACCCCTTGACGACGAAAGGAGGTGCTACAAAGTGCTTACCACTCAAAATGGACATCTCTGCTTTTCTAAAACAAACAAACAACCACCACAACCACTCCAAAACACACAAACAAGTAACTATGGAATTCATTAGAAATGGGGCCAAGCTCATTCCACAAGTGAAAATAATAATCTTGCCATATGTAAAGAATTCAAATTTGATCTATCTTTGCTATCAGTAAATCTCTCAAATTTTGTTACTTTATTATGCAAGCACAGTTACAACAGAATGAAAAAATTCAATACTGTTTAAAAAAAGGTAGCCTATTATCCATCCCACGTAGCACTACAAACCTCATAAAAAGAGGGAAAAATGTTTAAGAGAATGCCCCTCATAGAAATTACCAAACTGATGGAAAAAGATGACACTATAATGTTTTCTATCACAACAAAATTACTACCTGAGTTTAACCTGATAATTGCACTGTTTATTAGACATGAACTTTCACAGTAACAAAATGAAGAGGAAAAATAAAATGTAAATCCTGCCCATACAGCAAGTTCTAAAACATTATGGATTTTACACTGAGAAAAAACAAGCCTCTTTGTGGAACAGATCAGCAGTTAAAGCATTCACACCCTGGCTGTCTTGGACATTTGGACTTGTAAATGAAAAATTACACTACAATTTTGTACACTTATTTTTACACTAAAAATGAAAAAAAAAAAAAAAAAAAAAAAAAAAAAAAAAAAAAGCAGTTATAAGACCATTGCAGCAGAAATCACAGACAATTACAATTTGTGCAGCCTGGTTTACTCAGCACTCAGATTAATATAACACGATTAAATATGGAAAAGAAGAGGGTCTGAAAGCTCCTGAGGGATATCATTAGGGCAAATTGCCAAAGAATGAAACATGAGCCAGTCAGGAGAGTCTGGAAGCTGCAGTGGTACCAAGGGACTTGAATGTTCGACAGTTGGAGCTCCAGTAATGTGTGAACTGCAGGTTAAGGTATCAGGAGACTCTGCTCACTGACACACAGAATGTCACTATTGACCAGTGAGCTGCCCGAGCCTGACAGCTACAAAGCAGAAAGCCAAGGATATCATAATTCCCTATTTAAACTCTTCCTTGCAGATTAACATCTCCTTTCTTAGCTTTACACCACACTTCTGCAGCTACTCTCATTTTGGACTTAGAACAACGGGTATTGTTGTTCTAAGAATTAATTTTATTGTTACTAAGAATTAATTTGGAGGAAGAGAAATAAATGAGTACCTTCTCGCTCTTCTACACAGAGGGATTTATGAGGTTTATTTATATTATCTCCCTGTGTAGTTCAGCTAACACCACTGAGAGCACAGTCCAGCTCAGCATCATGGTTTTTGCTCTTTCTCTCAGAATGGATATGGCATTACTAATTATTATGTCCACATACTTTTGTACACAGCATATAAATTTCAAAATACAACAACCTATATAAAAACTTGCATTTCATGTATTTCAATCAGAGGCTGAAATAAAGCTGACCATATAGTTATACAGGATATCCTCTGATGTATAGAGTCACCTCCTCCTCCTAATAGGCATTCTTAAATTATGAATTAAGATGACTATATTATTTACATCAAGAAATTTCCCTATCTTATGCATGCCTGTTATATTGTAATTCTCACTTTAACAGAGGAAATATTTAATTCCTTAAAAACATCTGAAGTTTTATTAACTCGTTTTATAATCTGTGTTTTAGTCTGGCACTCACACTAGCATCTATTTACCATTTATAATTTTTTAATCTACAAAATTTCATTATTTCTAGCAGGAAATGTAAAGATTTGATTATTTACACATCAAGCTTTTCTTGTACTGTTCCTTGCTTTTCTATTTAATAACATCTTAATGCAGAATCTTATTTAAACATTTCCCTCTATGCTGCTGCAGTAGTTTTCCAAACATTTTAGTATGCCATGAATATGTTTTATAGTTTCCTGTTGTATACAGCCTGTAACAGAAGCAGCTATGGGATTATGCTTCTCTTCAAACTGTGTCACATTTTATTATTCTGCCAATTCTGCCTTTAAGCAAATACTGATAATTATGGACTTCATATTAAAATTTGCACACTTGCTGTAAAAAAAAAAACCTCTTTTTTGCTTTTTTTTTTTACTGTTTCAACAGTGACTGCATTTCTCCAATGCATTAGCTATTTAAATAACCTTCCTCTTTAAGTGACACATCCACTCCATGGCACAGAACCCTGGGATAATGCTGCACATCTTAAGGAGCCAGGCATTCAAGAGACCTGAGAAGCCAGGCAGCAGGAGAAGTGCAGAATTGACATCAGAACTCGACAAAGGTGACACTGGATTTGGGGGTGTCCCACAGTGTCTGTGCACAGGAGCAGAGCCCAGAAGGCACCTGCCAGAGGCTGCAGGACATCCTCAAACTGAGCACCCAGCACAAGCTCCCAGGCAAAGAAATGATTCTGTTGCTTGACCAAGTGGGGATATCTTTGGCAGAAAACAATTCCTTACACTATTCAGGCACAAAGGCTTCTCTCTGGAGTCAGTCAATTAATTGACTGCTATCTATTCCAAAAGGAATTATCAAGAACCACCTTCATCTACATCACAGAGCATAAAACCCAAACCAGGTACACATTCTCCTAAATTACCCTGAAGTTGTCTACAGTGGACATTCTCCTAAACTATCTTGAAGTTGTCCTCAAGACTGTGCAAAACCCTATTTTCCAATGACAACTGGATATAAACATCAACTGTAAACCCTTTTGCAGGTAGGTTTTATATTAAAGGCAAAAGCCTCTCTCCAATAAAATCTGCTGTACGTTTATGTATACACATAGATATGTCACTGCACAGCTCTTGCAGTTTGGTGAAAAACTTTAAATTACAGCAGATGAGTGCTGCAGAACCTAGTTTTCTCATAATTTATTACCTGGTTTGAGGCAACAAATGATGTAGAGACATCCTCCTGTAGTTCACCACATTACAAAAGATCTACGAGAGCTGTGCTTCTATCCATTAAAAATGAGCAGACTTTACTTAAAGTTTTTGTCAGCTGAAACTCATTTGTCAACACTGAACAGAACTTCTAATATTTGTGCTTCCATCACTTTTGATTTTTAGACTGTTTTCCTCCATTTCAAAGAACGACTTTTAGTTAAACAACTTTTATTTTCAAAGATAAATCTAAATAACATTTTAAAATTGGTTTAAATGATGTGGGTTTAAACTACACGAACAGCATGAGTCAAATGATTTGAATTAGTTAAAAGCAAAATTTTGGTTTTTGATCCTTTACAAATAAACACATCTAATTTGAAATCTCTAACATTTTCACTGGGCATATGAAGCTTTATATCTTTTTCCATCAGTAATAGGTTTACTGATAATACTGAGTAAAACTGAAAGTTTCAGTCTGTTTCTGATCCCTCCTGATAAGATGCTGCAGTCAGAATCAACATGTGAGCTTTCATATCCTGCAAGGAAAGTAACTGTGTTTCTGCCAGAGTATTCCAGTGATTCTGGTAAAATAATTTTTATCTTTACATCTGCAAAAGAAAAAATTCTGAAACTACATGCCTGATGAAAATACGGACTCTCCAAATAATAGGAGACCACATTACAGAGTTTGTTTACTGAGTAACAGGAAACTGATTACTACCAAATCTCAACAAGACTGAAACAATGCCCAAATTCTAGAGAATGATGAGTTACTTTCTACCTTAAGGAAATAAGCAGACAGTTGGGA
Organism: Aegithalos caudatus; assembly: GCA_013389925.1. Taxonomy (NCBI): domain Eukaryota; kingdom Metazoa; phylum Chordata; class Aves; order Passeriformes; family Aegithalidae; genus Aegithalos; species Aegithalos caudatus. The sequence continues at coordinate 304,592 of WEIU01013433.1, forward strand.
AGGCTGTTGTTGAAAATCTATGCAGTGATGAACATGAGGAGCCAGAAGTTTTAGTTCAAGATTTCCATCAAAGCAGGTTTACCTGCTCCTGGGAACACAAAGAGTGCAGCTCATCCCCTCCCTCACGTGGATGCACTATTCCAATGTGTGTATCTGCTACCCCAATGCCCACTCCTACCAATGAATCTTTCTGCAAAGGGACTGCTCCCTTTTTCTGTTGATCTTTTTTTCCTTTTCCTCATTTTAGGTCTTGCTAAAACATTGTGACATGTCTGGAGCCAGACTACTTCAGCTGAAACATCTTCTGCAGACTCAGAGAAAATGCTTATTTGATAGCTGTTATCCATGTAATTTCAACAAGTAACATGAAAATACCTGTATCCTGCACAAAAGGTACCTGGCAGTTTCTTTCTATCTATCTATATAAATTACTTTCTTCAAAGCCTTTTCTACAATCAAAGGTAAAAAGAGAGGAAACCATAGGTGGCAAGATTTGCACACACAGCAATGCACAAACTAGAAAGACAAAAACTGATTAGCAGAAGCTTGTCAGAAAGCCAAAAACAGCAACAGAAGTTAAACAAATGCTAAAGTAAAATTAACCTGTGATTCTATACAACCTTTCAAAAATCTACAGCAACTAAAGAACTACAGTGATAAAAGCATTTCCTGAAAAATCGTCAAACACTGTCAATCTCTGTCAACACCATGTCCAGAAATGGGTACTGGTGTGCTCTCTCCCTCCTCCCTCACAGTCCCAATGGGCCAAGGAACTGCTTCCCTCCCACTGCCTTGACCACACATATGTTGAAAGATGCCCAAGATTCTGTTTAGTTTTGTTATCTCATCTACTCATTAATACCTATAGCAATAAACTGTAGGGGATGGGTCACTGTTTTAGCACAATTACAGCAGTCACCATCAGCCTGGACCAACCCTTGCAGCTCCTTCCCCAGTACCCCCAGTTCACAAGAGTTACTCAGAAACACTGTCTGCTTCCTGAAAGGGGAACAGTTGCACAGGTGGAAGGCATCCTCTCCTCTATGTTGTTACAACTCATAAGACAACCAACTTTATTTTAGAGGGACAAACACATCTAAATCCTGTTTGATTGAGAATGAGATCAGGCCCCAAACCCATAACTGATGGTTAACATTTGTGGAGACATACCTTTCCATCCTCTCCTTGAATGGGGGGCAAGGCAAGGGGAACACTGCTCCAGAGTAAAAGTGGGAAGGGAGTTCTTGCTTTTGCCAGTTTACAAGAGAGCATAAATCTATTCCTAGCTCTAAAGATTAAACAGTCAGACTAAAGGATAAACTTAGCTCATTCTGCCGGCACTGGTGAGAAATCAGTGAGAAAAAAAAAATTAGCAACAAAAGAGAACAGAATACACTGTCCAAGCCATGATATGCAAAGCCACTTCTATGCAGTTCTTTAATTTAGCTCCTGGCTAATAGTTTTCCATCTGCCATCCCCATAATCTTTAGGAAGAAAAAGAGGTAGGACCTTAAATGAGCCATAATGCATTTTCCTCCTGTTGGCAAGATGAAAACCCAGCTCTCCTCTCTCACAGAAGGGAGAGAGAGAAAGGGAAATATATTTCCAGTTCACAGATGAAAATTTAAACTTTTTCCCTTCTAAAAATTAAAGACGTAAAAGAAAAGGCTTATATATAAAAACTTATTTTCTCCTGGATTTGCTGTTGTTTTTTTTTTTAGGATTATTCATTTCCTTTTATCATTCTTTCTGGGGAAGGAAAGGGAAGAGATGAGTGTTATTCATGATTTTGACAGCACTTCATATACAATCAATTTCAGTCTTTTCTTGCAGTTCTTGATTCACAAAGCAGCATTATGGCATCATTCTTGTGCATTAGTTTGGAAGAGAAAAGAGAAGACTGCAGACACGGCTTGTTCCTTGCCTATGGCTCCAGGAGTGACATGTTTCCCAATAACGGAAGCTGAGCAGAAAATAGAATTGAAGTGGTAGTAGACAGGTGAGTGCTCAACAAGGAATACCACTGACATACTGTGCCTACACCAGGGACCCACAGGCACTTATAGAGATAATCAGAGGTATCTATATAACAAAGTAGGTGTAGGTGCAGAGAAAAAAACATGTAACTTCATTCAGTTACCCAGTATTTTCATACCACAAAGGTTTTCTACGTTTTTCATAGGTTGAAAATGAAAGTCTTGTTAGTTAATGATCGGGTTTGATCCCTAACACATTACAGACTGGGTTAATAACATGTCTCCTATGATACTCATTTATCCTATAATAAACTAACTATGCCTCTTTATTATTATCTGTTCAAAAATTGTAGTTTCCTCACATTTCATCTCTGTATGTTCTTGATTTGTTTATTCGCATCTTGATATTCATTTATTCCCAATTTCTTTCTCTTCCTCACTCACAAAAACACAATACACCACACATATACATCTTTGTGTCCCTTTTCCTGACCATTTCCTTGACGCCTCCTTTCCTTCTTCCTTTATTTTATGATTCATCTCCATGGAGGAAGAGCTACCTTCCCATAAAATGAGAGCATTCTGCAAATGCTTCTCACCTCTGAAAGGAGAGCTTCCAGAAAAATCATTTTTATTAACATTTCCTCCTCCAAAGGAACTCCATGGCATGTTCTTCTGTCATACACTAAGAAGCAGCAGGGAAAAACTCTCTTGTGAATGGCTTCCTTCAGACAAATTACTGTAGCAAGAGTAGAAATAACCACCAGTTATATAGCTCATCTTATCATCGGTGAATTGAAGAAAAAAAGAGTGATAAAGCAGTAGAAGTATGAAAGGGGAAAATCTTGCCATACCAGCATACCAGAAAGAGAGCTGGATTTACACTCATTCACCCTTCAGCAACTTCTCCCCACCTCTTTTGCTTCACACGGCCACCAAATGACTTCAGTGGTACTTTTTGTAGGGGGTGAGACACTTCTGCTCAACAGAACAGCAACTCTTCCCCTTTCAGTTCCCCTTCAGCCCAGCCACAAAGGACTCAGTTCCTAAAGGCTTCTCTCAGAGTCCCACTGCAGAGCCCACACTGACTCTACACAGCATTTAGTTCCCTCAGTTTCTACTGAATTGCCAACAGTCATTCAAAAAAGAAACAACTTTTTCCCAGATTGACTCAGTCTTGGAGCTTTCTTTTTCCTGCAAGTGTTGAAAAATTAAATTCCTGGGCTAATTTGTAGACGTCTGTCTAAATGCCTTTTCTTTCTGCAGCATGGATTTTTAAGGTTTGGGATTTTATTTTTTTTTTTAATAAAACCCAGTAATGAAGTTCTTCATGTTTTATGTAGATGGTAGGTAATAGAAATTTCCAAATATTTACTGGCTTTTTCCCTCCCATTCTCATTAAAGGATTTTTTTAACCACACATTTCTATTCACAAATTCTTTCAGAAATTATTTCTCATAATATTACACTATGGCAATGGGAAAACTATTCTAAACTTCCATACTTAGACAGCTTTCCAGATCTGGCTATTTATTCTAACCCCACTTTATTCCATATTAACATCCTGTAGCCTCATTGCTGGAAATGTGCTCCCTACAGGTGTCCCAATTGGAACTTAACAGCACCTACAACAGTTTACCTTAGACTGCCTACACATGAACTATTAAAAAAAAAATAAATAAATGCCAGTTGTCATTTGCTTCCAGACCAAATGGCCCAAGTGAGGTTATATTCCAAAATTAATTCTAATTATGCTGGGAGCACAGTGAGTATCAGCAGAATATGTGTTCTGCTTTGCAAGTTAATGGTAAATTCCCATCCATTTCTTGATTTTTAAGAACTAAATTTAGCCCTTGAACACTTCCAGGTCACATAAATTTGAGATACGAATTAAATTTTATATCTGTAATACGTTTTCCTGAGCAACTATGGATAGTGTGACAAGAGCTGAACAAGACTAATGAGACAAAGAGAATAAAGCCAACAGTCAGTCCAATTCACTGAGGGCAACTGGGAGCAACTGTAGAACGCTCTCTTTGCATAGAAGCAAAAGTGAAAGTGATTCCACGAATGTATTCAGTGCTCCACCAGCACCAAAACAAATAAATCTGTACCTTTTATTGATATTTAGGGCTACCAAAGAAACCCAGAGCCAGCGCCAAGCATAAACTTTTAAGCACGGTGCTCTGAGACACGTCGGGCTCGTATTACCTGAGACAAATAGCGGTCAGAGCGGAGGTAACATTTCGACATTTGCTTTAAAGCGCAGCGTTCCCTGCAGCTGCCAGTGGCGGCCGCAGAGGATGCAGCCTCGTTAGCATATCCCTGACAGGCTGATGAGCAGGCTCCTGTCAGGCCCCGGCCAGCCTGGCTGCCCCAGCTGACTAGTTAGGCACAGACTGCAGAGGTACAATTACACAGGCATATGACAAGCTTACATGCTTGAGTGACTTGAGAACCGATGACACGGCTTTAAACAGCGATCCTTCCTACCTCCGGTCACAAAACAGCAATAAGTCAACTGATGCACTGTTGTAAAAACATGATTTATTCCTTTGCTTTGAATACATGAGAGTGTGGTATGATGTTCTGGTAGACTACCACAGCAGGTGCACTTGGGGCCAAAACATCTAGGGCCTGCCTCCAGCATGCATAAAGTCAACGCTGTAGCTCAGCCCTCCTGGAAAAGCCAACCCTGGCGCTTCAATAATTTATAGAAAGGCTGAACTAAAAAATTATTTGTACTGAAACTCATACAGCTCCACACAACTAATAAGAATACACGCAGATGCAGCGGTGTGTGAGGAAACAGTACTGAGAAAGAACATACAGCCTGACATTTAGGAAAGGTCTTTCTTTTGCTGCTAAAGTGAAATAACTAACAGCCACCTTTGTGAATAGATCAATCTCTTTGTTTCATTCATCCTTTCGCTTAATCCAAAGCCACGTAATTTGTTTCTCTTTCATAGTTTACTGTTCAAAAGCCAGAAATGGTAATTTTTGCTACAAACAGATTTTACAGAGCATAATCCTCAGGCCAGCTGAATCCATCTCACTCTAATACTAAGCCTGCAGCAAGCTGTGAGGTTGGTGATTATCACATTATTAAAGTGGTTGGAAAGTCAAGCTAATAAAAGAATCAACAGTTAGGGCAAATAATGACCAGAAGCTACAACAAAATGCAGTGATGGGAAGTTTCTACTTGTATCTTGGTGGTAACTGGAAGGACTAGCAGACAAATATCTACACCAAAGGAATTTTTAAAGGTGATAAACTCACAGAACAACAATTTAAAGGAAGATGCAAAAAAAATACAGTAACTGCAAAAATCTGAAGATGCACATAAAACAAAGCCTGCTTGGCAGAAATAAAATATAAGCTGAAACACCCTCAAGATGGGGGTTTTTTCTGGTTTTTTTTTTTAATTAAAAAGCTCTACTCAGCAACTTAAAATAACCTTATTTTCTTTTGTTTTTCCCTCAACAGTAAACCCTTTAAAATATAGCATCATTTTTTACCCCCATTTTTCCATACTAGGACTGATCCTTTACACTTGAATATAATGACAGTATGAAATGCAGAAATAGTAGACAAAGAATTCCTCGACATAAGTAAGTGCAGTTTTCCATCCCTGGCCCCCACAAGAAGGGCAAGGAGAAAGTGAGCAAGGCCTTGAATTATGCCTTTTGTTATCAGCCACTGCCCTGAGATAGTGAACCAAAACAGAGCTGATACCTTGAAGGTGACATCACAACCCAGTCTTCATGAACTGACATAAACACTTGATATTCAGTTAACCCCAAAGATAAGACACAACTCCCTTAACAGAAAGTTATGCTTGATTGCATTATTTTTGAACAAATAATCTTTTCTAGTATCAAGCTCTAATTTATGAATATTAAAACAGGAACTTTGCAAAAGAAAATACCAGTCTGCTGTGTTTTGTGTGCAAGTGTAAAACTGCTCAAAGGGCTTGCAAAGGTTGATGTTCAAATACACTCCATTTGCTTACTGTACTACATCAAGCAACCCCCATGTTAAAGAAGAATTATCTTTTGCCAAAAACACATTTAACCATTCTTGGCAATTCATTTAAATTCTTATAGGTAATACTGGAAAGTGTTTCATTAACTTTTTAAACTATATTGCTCCATAAAAAAGCAAGCCATGTATCACCCCTGTTCATGAAAGAGATGAGCAGGCAGCACTTCTGTGAACTGAAGCTCTTAATAAGCCAGGTATACTTTTCTGTTTTATCAGAACTCACTACTGCAAGTGAAAATTAACAAATCCTGTATCAAAAGTGGATCCAACATGATGTGGCAGTAATTCTGTTTAGCTATGACTTAAGTTATACTAGTAGACTGAAAAGAAAAAAAAAGTGAAGCTGATGTGCTCTCTCATTGTGGATTTGACCTGTAAGCTACTATTTACATTCACAGCTTGGGGACACTCTCAGGACATCCAAACACCACTACCAATGTCTGGAAAGTGACATAAATTATTGTCAAGTGAAGACACCAGCAAGATGGCTATTAATTAATTAAAAGGTTAGGAATAAACAGCCAAAGTGTAAACCAAGTGGAAGTTTCTCACAACCAGAATATTCTATCTGTTGTTGTGTAATGACTTCCAAAGTGAAATCTGAGCACTTAAATAAGGTGGTCTAGATCAGCACAGTCTAATTCTGGTACTTCCTCTTCTCTTGTCACATCATAGCAATAGAGACCAGCTGAGATGTTCAGCCTAACAAAAACAAGTCCCAAGCAGATCCAAATGTAGGCTGAGTACAAATCTAAATCATGTCAAGCAGACGGACACGTGCTCACCTGCAGAAGGAATCTTCCACAGGCTCAGAGCTGCCAGCACAATTCCTGTCTCCTCTCTTCTGGAGCAGTAAAACAGGGCTGACTGGGGCATCATTGGAGCTGAGGGATTTTAATGGTGTATTCCCCCCCACACTTTTTTTTTTTCCCCTTCAAATATAGCAAGCTGTGTTTCAGACTGGCAAAATGAAAAAAAAAAATTCTGATTCCACAGTTTTGCTACAGCATGTGAGCTTCTGCTAAGACAGGTTCTTTGAAAGGGCTTTCCCTTCAAAATCTATTTACCCATTCAGGGCTTATTACTATGTTGTAATGCACAATTCCTTCCCTATCCATTTCAGGAAGGGGAGGGGAACATGGAGAAGGGGAAAAAAAACAACCCTATAATAAAATATGGAAATTTTCCAAGAAAAAGTAACATCTTTGGTGGTCAAGAATCTATCATAGACTAGTAATGTTAAGATTTTATAAATTAATTTAATATTTATTTTGCTGGTTTTTAGTTGTTCATGTGGCCTCTGCTTATACCCACGTGTTTATTTATTTGGTAGTGCAATTAGCAGAGCTCAGAAATACAGAATTGATTTTCTACCACAGAGAGCATATTAAACAAAATGTTCTATGCAAAATTCCTCAGAAAAATTTAGGTACTGGTGCTTAATATACTAAAGATTCTGCATGAGAATTATACTCTGTGATTAAAACTTGGTTATAAAGTGACAGTCTTGTACCGATGCAAAATTGACTTGAGAGTATTTTCAAAATATAGGGGATTTTAAAAATCTCTAAGTTTCTGTGAAGAGTAAAATAAAACGGCATCTGAATATTTAGGTATACTTTCCAAATGCAACATTCTTTTATTAGGCAGCCCAAGCAGGCATAAAGAACAACAAGAAACATTTTAATGTCGGCAGTAGCTCAAAACCTTTAATTAAAAAACTGCTGTTGGGAGTTGTACATTATTGACAGTCTGAAGAGCTGCTCCAAATCAGAGATATTACAGTGTGCACTCCCAAACCACTCTAACAAAGATGAATCTACCTATTACCAGGTTAGGAGAGCAGCTATTATTAGGGATCCTTGATTTCTTTCAAGTATCTCCAATGGAATAAGCCACAAGTGAATAATAAAGATCTTATAATAGCCCTTAAGAATTCTTTTTAGGTTAGAAGGCATAGAAATGAACTCGGGAGAGTTAAAGAACTCTCATCTCCTGATAAGAAAAATAATTAACCTGACTTAATGTATCTGAGTAGGTCTTACATAAATCAGACTTTTGTACTTCAAGAGCCAGACTAAAACCATATATTAGAAGAGTATGTAGATATTGTCTTATAAGTACACATGGAACATATCTAAAACCACAAAGGTCTGCAGGTCATTTTGTGAAATGTTCGATATATCCTACTTAAAAGGAGATGTGTGAAGTACTTACAGTGCTTAGTTTGCTGGAGGTAATAATGATTCGTCTCTCATGCAACATACTGGCATAAAGTTGCAGCATGTTGTTCACATCCACAGCAACAAAATATTCAGTGAGGTTTCTCTGTTTAAATAAAAAAAGTTAACAATATAGCAACAGTGGTAGTTAAGTGGAACATTTGATATATATTACTTGTGAACATTTTTGTCTAATTAGTAGGTGGGAAAAAAAAAAACAACCCCAAACTATTAAAGAAATCCCTTTGCACCAAAATTTGTGTGCTTTAAAAATAATTAGTTGGGTTTTAAAGCAAATGAAAAGTTAACTGTGGTGTAAGTTATTAATATTTTGCTCATTTCATTATGCTTGTGACTCAGACTTGCCCTTCTGTATTTTCAAATTCAAAAAAAAAGAGATTGGGTATTATATCAATCTCACCATATGATTTTAAGGTGACCATTACTTCCAACCCAGGAACAGACCTTTCACCACAGTGATAGCTGTTCTGTCACAGCTGCAGTAATACAACTGCTACATTTCCAGGCTCTCCCAAAGTCAGTACATTTTATTCCATTTCAAGTACAGCAAAACAGCTTTTTGAACAACACCAAGCTTTTGCTTGAGCTGTGTGTGCCAGGACATCAAATATCCTGCAGAACTGGTGGAAAGTACTGGCTTCTTTCTGCAGCCACCCTTTTCATCCCTGGTAAGAATCCCACCGTGGGGTTTAATCAGAGGCAAAATCACCATTAATAGTTCAGACATCAGAAAAGTGGGGGGAAAAGAGAAAAAGGGTGTGGGATCTCTGTGTTCCAGCTGAATGTAACTGTTATTTCTGCAGGGCACAGCACCAGAGACACACAAGTTCTGAATAAGCTAAAATAGCTACCAGCAAAATGGCCTGGGAAAACAGCAAATTTCTGTAAACACTGGAGAACGTGTACGAAAATATACTAATACAGCCAACATGCAAAATATTTAATTTCACACATTCATCATCATGTCTGCAACCAGAACTGCTATTCATCTCTTCTCAGGGACAGCCCTGTTACTGGATGTTCATGTAGGAGCTCTGTCAAGGATAGGCCCCAGCAGAGGCACAGACAACAACACTGGAATTTTACACTAACATTCTATTCTGGCTGTGGCCAACACACCACAGCAAGGTCACCCAGCCCCGAGAAAAGTGCCAGGGCAAGGTGAGTAGGAAAAGCTTCAGAGTGAGATCACTCCCTTTTTGGATATACTGCAAATTTAAACAAACAAACAAAAATTGAAAATACAAACATCCAGCAGTCAATCCAGTTTCATGCAAATTCATAAATCCATTATTAATTTCAAGATATGAAGTATCAGAGTTGTTCTTAGTCCACACTGCATAGGATTTTGGAAGATATAAACCCCAGAGATTTAGAACTACAAACACTCAGTTTTAGGAAAAAACCTCTGGTCTTTCAAATGTTACTTTTAAGGAGTTGTCAGAGGCTGCTGCACCATGGGAATCTCAGTCCAATTTACCTTGGACACCCTCTAACACTGCAGCTGATAATGGTGTGCTGATTCTGTGTTGAAAAAGCTGTGTTAAGAAACAGTTCACAATCTCATACAAGACCAGACTGGGGAGACAGTCACAGTTACTTCTTTGTTATAGTTGAAAAGTTACTGCCCCTGAAATATGTGAACCTTGCAACAAAAGGTAAAAAAATTCATTTTATGGCTAATTTACTGTAATTACCTCCTCTCTTCACTGCTTCCATGTTCTAACTCTCCCTTAGTACCTTACTATTTTGATTCATACTGAAAAGATGAGACTTTTACTAGCAGAGTAAAAAATAAAAGAAAGGCACCTTAAAATTATTTTACCTTTCTCAAACCAGAAAAATAAATCTACATTGGCATCACTGCAAGATCTTCATCAGCCCCAGGCCCAGATAGATGCTTTCCCATATTTTCTTCAATTTAAGCCCATAACACACCTTCTAGCCTCCAAAACTGTTTTTTATTAGAACACCAAATAATAAGTTAAGAGGTTCCTTAAAAATAGAGGCATTCAAAACATTAGGTGAAACAATTGAAAGTACACATTTAAAAACTAACCCCTGTCCAACCCAATGAGTCCTAGCAACAAGTGTCCCCTCTTATCCCTCCATCCAGCAACTTCCCCTGGTTTCCTGAGTTACAGCATGGTCCATACCACCTCCTCAGAGTTCTCCCCAGCTGCACAGATGTCCCTCAGGCCTCCTCCCTGCTACCAGCACCCTCCTGCTCCTCTCCACCAGTGCTTCCCAGCTCTGTGTCCTTCCCTGGCCCGTCCCAGCCTGCATCCCACGATGCTCCCTGCTGCCCCAACACCGTCATCCACCAGGAATGAGTTTGGGGCACCGCATGATTTTGGGAGCTCCCACAGCTTAACCTCTAAAGGAGGTCACTGTTTGAAAGTGTAAAAACACACACCTATACTGGCACAGACAATTCCAGATTTAGAGGCTGCAGGAGGAAGAAAGGACCCTTCCAAGCTCTTTTCTGACATGCTATCTTGCTAAACACGTCACAGAGAACGTGATCTGAGATTGTCCATTTGCAATTTACCCACAGCACCAGCCTGGATTTAGCACCTACAGAACGCAAGTCTTCATAAAGAAAATTAAAAGAAATTACAACCAAAAAAAAAAAAAAAAAAAA
>WEIU01013433.1:315511-353290 GCA_013389925.1 Aegithalos caudatus
AAAAGCCCCAGATCCCCTGTTCCTGGTGCTTGGTTAGCATCCAAGTGTAGGCAGGTACAGCACGTTTTCAAAAAGCCTGAAACAATGCCTTCTTGCACAAAAAATGACTGCATATCTTGATGGCTGAATTTGCAGCTGAGCAATGCAGTGTTTAAAGGGCAAGTATTCAAATAAAACATGAGGTGCAGAAGTAGAATATATTTTATATAAGTAATCCTAGTAAATGCAAAGAAGCTAACTAACTAGGAACAAGGGGTGGATATAGCAGTGCCCTGTTAATGCTTTAAAATGGGTTAATGAATGCAACAGTAACTACCAGCTAAAGGTTTCAATAACAGACATCAATCATTTCTAAAAACAGTCCTAGAAAAAAAAATCTCCCCTTGATAAAAGCAAAAGTTCAGCCTAGTTCAGAATGAGGTTAAATAAGAAATGGAATACTTACACTTTCAGGGATGGTTGGCAGTCCAGTTATATCAGGAGTAATGAAATACGAGTGCTAATCGATGGGAAAAAATAATTGATAATTTATGCACACAGGGGAAAAAAAACTCCTTTTGTAAGAACCCAGCATTTAGGATTTCCAGCCCCATCTGTGTTTAAGCAAATAGCCATTTTTCTAATAATATTCTTACTGCTGCTAGACAAAGAATTAAGCAGATCACGACATGAAATGACAAGCTCTGGTTGTGCACAGCACAAAACCAAGGGAATAAAATGCTGGGCTGCAGTTCTGAAATAACACTGAAATTAAGCCAGCTTTAAATGTTGTCATGAGCTTCAGAGTAGCATTGATTAAATTAAGCATTGAATTAAAAATTGCAACAAAAAAATTGCTACAGGACAAAATGTAAATTTAGAATGAAAAACAAAAACCACTCACATGAGAAAAATATTTAGAATAGAAATATTATTACTTGATATAAATTTTCTTTCCAAACATCTTTGAATCAAAAATGTGGTAACAGAAATGCAAGATGTGAAGCCTGAGATTCTGCAATCATTTATGAAATACATTAACAATTTTATGCATCTTAGTTTGAGGCCATCTAGTATATAAATATAAAACAGATTAAACTAAAACCAGATGTAATGTAAATTAACTCTCATTAATCCAATGCTCTTATTAGTTATCAGATATGGACTTAGCTCAGTAATTATAAGGCATTTTTTGCATGTTAGTCTAAATTTTGAAGGAGAAAAAAAATGAGTGCATGTTAGATAAATAAGATAACAATTGTTTTTTAGCTTTTATTTGTTTTTATAGAACTTTGATGTTTTTTCACTTTTTGTTTTTACAGTATATTTTTAAATTATAATTAGCAACAAAGACATAGCTTGTTCTCAAGTCAAACTTGAAAAAGATATACCAAAACAAAGTCTATAAGACTTAAATGTGTCTTGCATTCAAAAAAAAAAATAATACAATTAGTCTGTGTAGGAGACTTATTAAAACAGCTTGATACATTTAATAGAACATTTTTCCCACAAATTAGGTCATTTGGCAATAGTTAAAATTAAAGGAAAAAATTGGCTTAAAAAAGGCATCCCATAAACATCATACCACTTGCACAATAAATATCACAGGTATTGTTTCACATCAACACAGGGAAAAAAATATTTTTTTTCTCCTCTCAAGAAGGGGAAAATAATGAGATTAGATTCAGATAGAATGCCTCCATTCTTCAGAAGTATATTGAGAATAAAAAATTATTCCCTATATGTTATAAGATCACAGAAAATTTATCAAAAGATTTCTGAGCAATGAAGTTATTAACTTAGAGAAGTAATTATTTCTAATTAACAAAGTAATAATATTTCACTCATTAAACAGAAAAGGAAGTCAGAACTCTGAGAAGCAAAAGCCATTACTGCAGTCATTAAGAGTCATAAAGTAGCAAAAATACTGTGGTATGGAGTACTTGCACATCTTTGTGAACTCCCTTAGGAAGATGAATGACCTTGGAAGAGATACTAAATTAATAGTTGTTGTCCTGTATAAAGTTTTCTCTAAAAAGGACACTGGAAAATGCAAGTTTTGCTCATCAGTTCAAGGGTTTGATTTTTGCAGCAGATTTTACAAAAGGATTATGAGTACACACAGAGCTCTGAAGCTGGATTTAAACAGAAAAGGTACGTTAATATCAGATGGATCTTTTAGGCCAAAGACAGCAGCAGAAATCCCCGAAGGACAGATATAAATGAGCCTCAAATCAACAGAGATGTCCTACAGCAGGTGATTATTTCTTTAATTATGATAGGTTTTAGATAGTCAGTGCCTTTTAAACTCACCGATACAAGGCAAGGCTGTTTTTTCAAAACTTGCTCACTTGTAAAAATCATCTCTTGGTTCTTATGCAAGATGAGAGAAAGATTGAACAGTTGACTTTTGAGTTTTCCAACAAGAAAGGCCAAAGCTGCCTCTATGCTTATAATACTCAATACTGGCTGAAAGTAAGTTTCGTTCCTTCTATTCCTCCCCCACTTGAATTCAAACTTAGTCAGCCTTCCCAATAATTACAACATTTTTAAAAATTAAAACAAAAATTTTCAAAAAGTGACCCAAAATATTTTTAAGCTCAGGTTTCATAGAACAAATGACCACCTCATAAATTTCAGCTGCAGAATATTTGTTACTGGGACCAACAGGTGAGAGTAGAACTTGGTCCCTAACTGGACAAAGGCATTTTGGTGTCTCCTGATCCAAGATTGCTAGGAAACACCACATATCCAGATACTGGATGTTATTTATGCATGTTATGCACACACAGTCCTAAGGACCACTGTGGTCTGCCATCCAAACCCTGCTGCAGCATTCATGAGCCTTTACCCTGCAGCACATCTGAGTGAACCAGACTGATCCTAACACAAGGAAAAGCCACCTCAGGATGTCATGTCTATAATTATTTTTTAAACTGTACTTTCTTTTTAAGTCTATTACTACTGATGGTTCCAGTCTAGCTTTTCTATAACATCTAAGGACCAAGAAAGAAACATCAGCACAAAAGACTAGAACTGAAAGTGGCAATAAATATTTCCCTGCTCCTGGCATTACAAAAACAGAGATGCCTTGAGATCCACAAAGCATTGGGATTCCAGCTGACCCATTCCTCCCTGCTCTGCCCTATCTCAACCCACAATATTTGCTCAATTGTCCCTGGAGCCAAGCTTTGGCAAGAGGTTTGCATTTTGATAGCCATTGCTCAGCAAAAATGATTACAGAACTCTTTGATATAACTGGGAACAAGGCATAATTGAGAAAAAACAATTCCAAAGTCAGACAACATTGAAATAAAACCAACAAGTATCGACTTTATAGCAAGCAATCTGTCATTCCAGTGTAGGCAGCTGTATTCACCAAGACAGCCATGTCCACATTACATTCCCCACAACATTCACAAAGAGGTGGGCAAGTTATAGACAAGATGAACTTTGTGAGAAATACAAGGGAAAATATATTTAAAACTTCTCCATGTCCCTCTGAACCACTGGAGTTTTGAAGGATATTTTATAAAGCATTTTAGAGTTGCCAAATTATAATTGGTTGTAATACTATAATTAATGATAGCAAAATATTATTTAAGACACAGAAGTATTTTTGGTAAAGGTGCTAGGAACTGAAACTACACTGACATCAGAAAGAAAAAAAACATATCAACGGAGACAATTCCAACTGCAGCCTCAAATCCAGTTCACTGTTCTGGTGAAAAACAACACACAAGACTGGAAGGACTGTCAAACACAGTCAATTAGCACTGTACAAGGTGGGAAAATATTAGGTCTCTATAGGCCTAGAAATATGAAAAATTAAAATAAAATAAAGGTAGCATTATGTTAAGCAGCAAGGATCAGTAACTGCTGGAACAGAAATGGTAGACTCCATTTTTCCTGCCTTTGTAAGAGGGCCAGATGCTTTTCTAGCATCTATGCTTACTTTAATTGAAATACAAGGCTTATTTCTAAAATACATTAGCTAAAAGTCACAAGAAACCACACAAATAAGGTGAAGATAAATAATCTACTGATATTTCAGTACGTGTGTAAGCAAAGCCTTTACCAAGTCACTTCTTGCAATATGTGATGGTTCACCCAAGACTCAGCACACTGTGCACACTGTGGCAAGTGCAGTAACTGCACAGATGCTCTGAACATGCACAGTGGCTAAAGTAGAGGTTCTGTCCTGCCTTTATATTTCACACAAGCTCTATGAATGTGTTTAAACATGCATCCACAAGCTAATTTTGGTTAGAACTTCAGGAGCTGTAACAATGACATATCTACTTTTTTGATGTTTCTGCAGCAACTCCATCTTGCCCCAATATCACCATCCCATCCCACATCACAAAAAATTGGAGCACAGAAGCAAAGGAGGCCTGGACATATTATTTCACTGAGACGTGCTGAAAGTCTCACATGAAAGTGTGTACTTCTACTCTTCTTCCTACAGCATTTTTGTATGATTAAGCAAAACTAGGAAAAAAAGGAAGAAAGATGGGAAAGCAGCCAGCTTTCACAGACTTTTGACCAATCCTGAAACTGTACCTACTCAGACTTAAGAGGCAATAAAACTGAGTTAGTGTCTCCTGATGCACAGCAGGAGAAACCAAAATTGTCTACATGAAACAGCTGGAAGCCCAAAAAAGTAGTTCTAGCACTGTCAGATTCCACTGCAGTTTACTTTCTCATCCATAGAGCAGAATTCAAATTTCTGCTTCTTTATGACTACAACTTTTAGAAAACAACATGAGACAGAGACAGACTCTACCCTGCACAGAGGAAAAAAAAAAAAAAAAGGTTGTCCAAGCTAGTTAAGGATGGGAAGCAACACAAATTTACTTTTTCAAAGGGCTTAAGTTTCTTTTTCTTTCAACTTTACCTACTATTTCATGGACAGCAGGAATAAAACAGAAAAAATACTTACCACACTTAAACTGACTAAAGCATTCGCCTTTGGCACAGGATGGTTATACAATGATTTCAACAAATCATTTGAGTCATTTTCCTATAGAGAATACATTTTTAAAGTGATTAATTATCATATAAAAACGAATTACTATTTACTACACATCAAACTACATATTGACAGAGAGATATATAAATATTTAATAACCAAAACAATTCTAATTCAAAGTGAAGTATTTAAATATTAAGTATAACATTCAGGCCAGCTTTTTATTTCATAAAATTCTTGTATCTGCAAGTTAAACCAATCTCTTACTCTCTCACTCCTTAAGAGACTCACATCATTTGCTACCAAAAACTGGAATTCCATGTCTAGCTGCCCTGTACTGTATATCCTGGACATCATCTTCCTAAAACTGTTAGCCATGATATATGTTTATTTAAAATTTTATTAAATATATCTCATCAAAACACACAAAATACTTAATAAGGTCTACTAATATGTACTTGAGGCTACCTGGTTTAGCTGGGATCTGTCACTTTGATCTCTAGAAGGGACATTTACTTGCAAAAGAGAAATGATTGGAGCTTTTGTTGTCTTGGGGTTTTCATTCAGTTTAGGGGTTTTGTTTATGGAGATTAAATTTTTTATGTTGCCAAAGTAATACCCAAAGTATCAGCGACAAGCCAGGGACAGCTTTTAAACAAACAGTTTTGAGTTTACAGAAAGCTTCTTCCTCTCCCTGTAAGAAGAGGATGCTCCTGGGGCTTTGGGACTAACCCTGGGCCAGGAGGGAGCAGAGTCCACCCACATCCCCCAGCAACAGGCAGGGCTGTGGGCAGTGGGACAGACACTGCTGCCATGCCTGCCTCAGCTCTCACACACCAAAGCCTCAGCACATGGCACAGCAAGCCCTGATACCTGAATTGCTTGAAGCAATAATTGCAATGCCAGCACTGGTGATCAAGACAGTCCCTATCCCCTTCCCTCAAATAAAACCTTTATAACAGTTTTTTTTTTCTATGACAGTGAAATAGGGACCAAAACCAATGTCTAATTATAGCATCTGTAAGACTTATAGATATTCCACTGCATTGAACCACGCAGCTAAAACCAAACTTTCCTATTTATCTTTTAACATAAAATAGCATCATTCTCTATAGTCCATTTACTATAATGCATAATTATTGCTTATTCTATACTTCACGTATTTTTGAAATGTCAGCTTTTCCAGCATACAGCATATGGCTAAATATTGATGCGCTTTTTTTTAATTGAAATCTAATACACCAATATAAAGCAGAAAGGTATAACTTTAATGTTCTCAGTAAAGACAGATGCCAGTAGCTCCTTTGCTGTATAATCTTGGAATACCTCTAATTGCTCATGAATATGCAAACTAAACTATCATGATTCTTCACCAAATGCTGCAAGTAATTTTGCCTTGCTGCTTGAGATGTCAGAATTACGAGAGGTAGTTTTTAGTTAATATGAAGGGTGAAACAGTACATCATATTTTATACAGCTCTGAACAAAGTGTTTACAGCTGATATTCAGATAGTTCCAGAGAGCTACAGTTTACAATCAATACGTCATGCAGCTCCCCAGTGATGTGACACGGCTCACACTCCACACAGGACCTGTTTATGTTGAGACTGACACTTTATAAAGGTACATTTTCAGCAGCTTTTTTAGAATAATGTGGGATTCAAGTGATTCTGGAAGCTGTATGTTCAGATTCTTTGAATTTCAATAAGAGGAAAAAAACTTGCTTCTAAATTCCACTAAAACCTTAAACTTTTGAACAGTATAGAATCCCTTTACAGTATTTGAAATGGGGACTAATATTTTGAGGAAAGCATTTTAGACAAAGAACTAGAATATGTAAAATTACCTGTTCTTTAGCCAAGTAATCTGCCAGGGTATTTAGGAGCTTGTAGTATACCTCAAACCATGGTAGGTAACTAAAACAGGAGAAAAACAGTGTTTTAATAAAATAGCCATGTATTTTTCCAGTGCTTACAAAATACCATGATGATTTATCTGACTTGCACATTTTTATAACATCTCTACATATAAATAAAAAGCATATTAAAGTTTTCCTCATAAATTTAGTGGCACATCACTGATAGACAGTACAAATAGATGGTTTATTTATGCTGGACACCTGCATGAAGTTCCATTAAGTGCAAATTAATTCATAATATTTTGACTTCTTAGTATTTTCAAGGCACCAAAAAAGATTTGAAACACTTTCTTATCTCATTTCCACTATCATTAAATGTTACAGATTTCAGTAGTTACTTGCAGTTTTGAAATTCTACACCTTCCTATACCCAGTAGACTGACAGAGCTGCTGCTTCCCTGGAGAATGAAAAACAATTTTGGGCAGACCAGGTAACCCCTACGTGACAAGTGGTGCAATGTTTTGCAATAGTGGAGATGTCACATTATATGTAAGAATACTGGTCCCCTTATAAAGTCGTTCTATAGATAAAATTAGCTTCAAAAAAAATCACCAATATTGCAAACACAAGGACACTAATACATCTATATTTCAGAGACTTTCAACACAATTCTGCAGCCCATAAACACAATACTCTCACTGACTTAAACAGATTCCAAGACAAATAAGACATAAATGAAGAATGTAAGAAAAGAAACTCAAACACAGTGATATCAGCTCCAATATACCATCTTCTGAAGGAGTTACCTTTTAACAGTGGTATCATCAGTGACCACACACTACAGAACTTTCCACCATCACTATTTAAGATATTAAGTCTGATAAACTAAATAGTAACAATATACATTATTGCTTATTTCCAACACACCTTCTCATGTCTGTTAGAGTTTTATCACAAACATTAATGAAAAGGTAATATTATAGTTAATATCAGTTGAGATTAGAATGGGGAGCTGGAAAGGAAAGAGTGCCTGGAAGGTTTACAGAACATTTCATACCCATATGTAACACTACTACAGACTTCATTCTTCAATGCAGTGTAAATCCACAGACACATATTTCTTAAAGGCTTTAGTGCATGCTGCGGACAGACCTTGAATTTCAAATTTATATATTCCAGGAAATATGCTAACTGCAACTGCAAAAACTGGTGTGCAGAACCAAAATGTTTTCCCTGATAGGAAAAGGAAAGCTGTCAGGGGGAAACCCTGGCAGGTACAGAAGCCAAGTATTGCTTTGTGCAGTGGGTCCAGTGAAGGGTTTTGTTTTCTTTTTAACACCTGTGTTCTCAGTACGCAGCTGGCAAGGCTTTAGAAACAGATCCTGATTCTTAGGGTAAAGAGAAGTACAGCAGAAATCCAAACACAGTTGTGGCTAATGCATTTTCTAGCAATCTTTGCTGTCTTTATAAATGCTTAACTACTGGCTCCTAAAAGAAAAAAAAAAGAAAAAAAAACCAAATCATCCCACCCCTGCCCAAAAAAATAACCACAAAAATCCGCCATGAATTTACTCTTGCCAAGCCAAAGATATGAAGGCAATGATTTAATTATTTCCTTTAAATCCACCATATTAATGTCTTTATCACACTTTACCATACATTGTGCTGGCTATTAATCAAAACAACCTCAACCTCCTAATTCTCACAGACATTTTTAATGCTTGGTATTGCTGACAGTGGTTAAGGTGTGACATTATTACATTTGTTTTCCAATATATTCTTAATATAATTATAAAATTTACTTTAGTGCACCTCTGCAAGGCCACTCACTGCTTACAGGTGTGAACATTCCATGCCCTTGTAAAACATCCACCATACCAGCACCTAAAACATCTGATCTTTGAGCATTCCTCCACCTAGGACTCCTGTTTTATCATCTTCTGAAATCATGCTAACCTGGTTTTACACATCACTGAAACACAGAGAGGCAAACAGAAATAATTGTTCTCTGCAGTGCACAGAGTTTCTGCAAATGTCAGAGTTGTGGAACAGCTTCACAACCCAGAATTACAGCAGGGACTGGAACACTGTCCTAGCATTTTGTCAAAGTCAAGGTACAAGGCGAGTATAAATCACAAAGTATTTTTATAACACTGCACACACAAATGGGTAAGACTACCTAAAGGCTTTCCAGTCTCTTGCTATCACCTCTGTGTTAACAGTATACATGACCCCAGCACATTTTGCTGTAGAATACTCCAAAATCTCATCTGATCACCTATTTTTGATAATGAACATTTATGAACAGCATGCTATAAAAACTAAATTCTCCTATTTCAATAAAATATTAACCATAATTCTTTTCCATATGCATGATCTCAGCTCCCCTATTACTGAGAAAAGAAAAATTAAATGCAATTTTAAGCATTTACAAAGGTCAAATTAATTATTTGAAATTAATGAACCCTAACAGAAAGCCAAGGGAGATTTCCATTTCATACAGCAAGGCATGCTGACCAGAGTACTTGCACAGAAATTTCTTCCCTTAGCAACATGAGGTTGAGGATACACTTCCATGTCTTTGTGTAACAAAACCACTAAGAAAAACATCCTACTTGACCATAGTTTATGAAAGTCAGTTTCCTTTATGAGCTGAAAGAATGGTAAAAGAATTTCTTTTAAGCCTTATAACCACAGACACAAGGTTAATATAATTTCAATGTGCCTCTTAAACCTGAAAAATTAAGGAAATCAAAACAAGTACTCCATTACATTACATGGCATGAAACCAAAGGCTGCCAGAACCTGTCCTCTGCTTCTTTTCTACATAATCTTCAGCTCTTCAATAGTATGGCCTAATTGCAAAAGCTTTTGTCAGTATTTCTAATTAAAATGTTCTTCAACAAAATATTACAAAGATCTACTAGAAATAAAAAAAATTCCCTTATATTTTTCTTTTATGAATTTGCTAATTGTAATTAATTCAGCATAATTAAGAATCATTATACCTGTTTTTTTAATAAACAATAAAGAGTGCATTTGAATGTGTACGTATACAATGCAACTCTGAATTCAAAAGTAAACACAGCTGTGTTTGCTCATAATAAAGCCACCATCAGGTGGGTTTTTTTAGATTCTCAACTCAAAGACCAAGTACAGGCTCTGTGCAATTTGTTAAATCCTCAAGGCTGCCAAGCAACACTTTTGTCCTCTTTTATCATAGGCTAATTTTGGAAGAACATTTGTTAATAATCCTATTAAATGATTTGGACTACTCTAGTAAACAGATTTATTCACAGGTAAACACTGCATGATATAGGCTTTGCACCTTTATCCAGTATATCATATTGGACAAAGAATTGTATATGGAATCACAGAATCCTGTAGGTTGGCAAAGACCATTGAGTCCAGCATCAACTCAACATTGCCAAATCCACCACCAAAGCACATCCCAAATACACACCTACCTGTCTTTAAATCCCCCCAGGGATGGTGCATCCACCACCTCCCTAAGAAGTCCGTTCCAGTGCTCAACAACCCTTTCCATGAAGAAACTTCTCCTAATTTCCAATCTAAACCTTCAGTGGTGCAACTTGAGGCCATTTCCCTTTGTCCCATGACTTACTACAGAGGAGAGAGCCCGACACCCACTTGCTGCACCCTCCTGTCAGGTGCTTGTAAAGAGCTGTAAGGTCACCCCTGAGCATCCTTTTCTCCAGGATAAACACCCCCAGCTCCCTCAGCTGCTCCTCATCACACTTGTGCTCCAGACCCTTCCCCAGCTCCTTTGCTTCTTGGGCCACTCTCCAGAGCCCCAATGTCCTTCCTGAAGTGAGTAGCCCAAAACCAAACACAGAGTTCAAGGTGCTGCCTCACCAGTGCCCAGTACAGGGGGACAAGCCCTGCCCTGCTCCTGCTGGCCACGCTGTTCCTGATCCAAGCCAGGATGTCCTTGGCCTTCTTGGCCACCTGTGCACTGCTGGCCCTTGTTCATCCACTGTCACCCAGCCCTGCCAGGTCCTTTTCCATCAGGCAGCTCTCCAGGCCCTGTGCCCCAGCCTGGGGCATTGCAGGGGTTACTGTGACACAAGGACAGTACCCAGCACACGGCCTCGCTGGCTTCTTTGGCAATTGTTTGTACAACAGCTAAAATCCAGAAGCATTATGGTCAAAGGCTCTTCTTAGCTGGTCCTATTAACAAGGCTTGCAAAATTATTTGATCTTTGCTAGCACAGTAGAACTAGTCTGTGTACAGAAAATTGATCCAGCACACAAATGTCCATCAGCATCTATTAGTTGGGTATTTTTTTTTCAAGTCAGTATAGAAATGCATTATCTGAAACACATAGTTTTTAAGTGGCTGAATTTGACAGAGGAGATCTGTAGTATATTAGTCCTCCTAACTCAGAGCTGACACACTAATATGTACATCAATATATGTACCTCAAACACTAACGTGTACCTTAATGTGTTAAGGTACATACTAACAAGTATCTTAACAACAGAAAAAATAAAAATAAAGTTCATTACCAGAAAAACCTCACCACCATATCTGTAGTCATAAAACTATTTATGAGCAGTCAGTACATTTCATAATTAATTAGTGGTCTTATGAAAATGTCTAAAAGTTATCCAATAAAGCCCCTTCACAGTAAAGACAGTAGAGGAAAATCGGGGCTTTAATGTTCAGTTTTAATGTATTTGGAAGCCTAGATTAATTTCAGTTTTTAAACTATTAAACCATTACTGGTTTCTTATTTATTTTTCTTTATTTGTAGCCACTGTCCTTGCATTCCTCAAGTTACAATCAATAACTGTTTGAAAGGCAAACATGCATAGGACAAAAACAAAAACATATCACAATTTCTCTAAATATTTCTTCCATAATCATGAGAAGCATAAAAACATAGACAATATTAATAAGTATATATTCCCTGATGGAGAATACAGGGGGTCTTTATTTAAAAGTACAGCCCCTCTCTGTCACAAAAGCAAGAGACCAAGATCCTTCATGGTTAATTAAAAACATACTTAGCATTTTCTCTTAATCCAAATGAGCCACAAGGCAGGAGCTCAGACTTTTATTCAAAGTCACGCTCAAGCCTTGTTGCTGTAAGTAGACTTCCACCTCACCAGTGCTTCTACTACAGCTCTGATAAAACTTTTACATTCATGAGTCAAAGGTTAAACAAAGGAGAGGAAATGTTTTCTGTCAAACAGTCAGGTAACCACTAACAGTCCTGAACTATCAGCAGGAATCTAACTTCTAGTAATCAAATAAAACTAAGGAAACTGCCTTTCCGTAGCTAAATGTCTAATGTCTAGGGGCTACTTTTCTGTCTGGAAAATTGACACAAAATGTGTAAAATTGAAACATTCTGCTTCTAAGGGATTTGCCTAAAGGAAGAGTGAAAAAGTTTCAAGCGTGGTCTGAACTGAAGAACTACAAAGCCTTGCCACATAAACCTGTCTTCCTGATTAGAGCATTTCATTTGGAAACGTAGGTGACAATTTTACAGTCATAAAATTAATGAAATCTAAGACTGAGAATTTTAATGATGCATTTTGTGTTTCTTTGCATACCTAAGGTCAACCTCAGAGTCCATCAAAAGTTTCACATTATTTGTATTTGCACTAAAACCATTCAGGTAATTCAAAATCAATTTCATGTAAATGCAGAAAATATTCTTTCCATGGCACGCAGCAGTGATACTTAGAAACAAAACCCAGAAGAATTAAGTCTACTATTATTCAAAAGCATACATTCAGGTTTCTATTGTTCCACTTCAGACCTCAACTGGCAACACTATTCCTCCAAAACAGGAAAAGTAAAACTAGGAGAACAGATCCAGTATAGGATATGAGCTCAACAAGGTGTTTTACAATATGCCTACTGTGTATCCCTTGCCTTACAGGGCTGCATTAGCTCAGCAGTTTGTGGAGAGGGAGGAGGAGACAGCAAGATTCACACCAAGAGCTTCACAAAGCACCCATGCAGCTTAATGAAAACAACTAAATTAAATAAAACTTGCAAAGGAATCACACAGCATTTCTGGAGAATGATCCAAGAGTTATGTTCTCATCTTACTATGGTTTAGCACTTTGAATTTGGCAACTGCAGTCAAGCTCTGTACATTCATTTTAGACAATACAGTATCACGATTAAGTTTTTCAAACAAAAATGTCTGAGAAAGCTACCTTGAGAAATTTTTATTTCACTACGTAAACATAGAGAGTATTTGAACAATACATTCTGTTTTGAAAGACAATTCTATTTACATAATTCATATACACGTGTACATAAAACGCAAAAAAACTCCGTAAAACTTATAGAGGAATTTTGAATGTACAAATATATTTTCTGTTTCAAACTATCCAGTTTAAAGCAGGACCAGGTGGCTGCAAATTCAGAGACAATTTCCTTTAATTAGTGTTTCAGATGGAGAATGAATTATAGAGCAAAGTCCCATAAACCACAAGACTTTAATCTTACGTGCAGCTTTGAGTTGCTGGTGTAAAACCTGAGCAGCCTCTACTTCAGCCTTATGTTAAAAATCCCATTCAGCACTTGAAATTCCATCTCTTGAGAAGCCCTGGCAGGGGTTAACACATGGCTTGGTACTATACACAAAAGACATGCAGAAGGGAAAAGCTGTGTCCTGTTCCCTACTCACCAGCATACCCAAATTTCTACGATATTGCCTTCCAATCACTTTGACTGGCTTGTTCCTGCTCATCTTTAGAGATTTTTTTGTTACATTTCAGTTATTTACGGTAATTCAACTAAGTTTTCTGTATTTGACTATCTCTAATTGTGTTTGTAAAAGCCTCAGTCAGTTATCTTATTACAGTCCTCTTGTCTGAGGGGGTACATCCACGTGCACACGGAGCAGGCAGTTTGACATGGCATTCCTGTACACCTGCACCTCTGTGTTTATATAAAAGTCTATGGCTATTGGGCACCAACCTGTGATGAACAAGTGGTCTGACTTGCCCATACATCAGCCATCATGTGTACACACACAGCAGATATCATTTTATGTCGTCTTGAAATATGGACAAAAGCGAGGTTCAACATGCATAAACACTCTCTATATATGAAGAGAGCATTCATTTGTTTTATGGGGTTTTTTAAATTTTATTTTGGTTAATTTAAGAACAATAAGCATGTGCAAAGGAGAGACCGATAAAATGCCCAAAGAAATCTGCTTAGTGAGTCTTCTTTCACTTGGTCACTTCTAATGAATCTTGGATCTCCGAGCAAAAACCAGACTGGCTACAGAACACATCAGATGGAAACAGCGATGCATTCCTTCCATCTGAGCTAAACACAACACACCACACACACAGATATGCTGGAGATAAGCAGAATACCCAGCTACAAGCACAATGCTGTGAAGCTAGTGCTGCTACGCATTCAGCTGTGCATTGTAAATCTGAAATTGTCACAATAAAAGCAATAAAGGCAATGCTTTGGATACGGTTCAGTGAGAAATTACAGCTTGCTACTTTTCATTTTCCTACTTATTTCTACCAAGTAACAGACCATTGACTAATCTTCAGCTCATGCATGCCCATAGGGAAATGTTAGAAGAAATACCCAGTTTACACCAGCTGAGAATTTACATCCTTTGCTTTGCAACACTCCATACAGTACTTAAATGTACTTGAGTGTGCATAACTGATTAAATGTTGTTACAACCACACAATGCAAAAAAATTGTTTCTAGACTGATGAGAGAAGAAAAGATTAACTCAGAGAAAAGAGCTAAAAGCATACATTCTCACTGTGGGCTTTAACAAGGTATATAAATAAAAAGATATCACAGAGAAAAGGGTTAAACTTAAATATTATACATTCCAAAAGCCTAAGACTTAAATCCTTTTGAAGTATTACTAAAGACATATTTCAAAGATCCCAGAAAGTAAATTAATTTTCAGAATAAAATATTTCCCTTTTACTACTTTCAATATATGGTAGCATGTTTTTTCCTCTGCAATATTTACAGCAAACATTTATTTTTAAATTACTTGCCAAAAAACATCCTGCGTGCTGGCTCTCAACATTAGTTTGGCATCTGTTTAAAAGTTCATTAAAATCTTGATGTGCTCTTTCCAATTATTTTAAGCACTACTCTATAAGTCTCTATAGTGGCTGGTCTTTTTTTTCATCAGTGCTCATTTACTGATAATCCTTTTACAAGTTGATGTTCAGTTTTTCACCCTAACTCACGTGGTCTATCCTAATTACACTGTCCACGACTACCTGATTTCCATGTTGTCCAAATACCTGAAAACCTGCTTTTCTCCATATTCTTCCTACCTTACTCTCCAAAACTGTCTCTTTCCCGCTTTGGTGCCAATGCATTTGGATCCTCCTCTCTTGTGTTTGGAGATTCTCATTTAAAAGCAATTTAAATTCAATTTTGTTCTTCCTATTTGCTGCTGAATTGGATATTCCCATCTCCTCTATAGGGCTCGCAGGCTGCTGTGTTCTTAATTGAAGTTGCAAATTTGTGTTTAAATCAGATCACTCTGCCTTTAATTTAATTTAGAAGTATTTAGGACAGCTAAAGAATTGGGGGTTTTTGTTACCAAAACCATTATTTTAAGAGAGAAGAAAGAAAAATCAGAGGGAGAAACAAAGTATTTCTTTGGGGTCACTCTCCCCAACATCAGTGTCTCTTCTGCAACAAAACAGCATGCTCTTTCTTACCTTGTGAATTCTCTGGATGTGGTGTTTCTTATACTAGATATAGTCTGGCCAAAGAACTTGGAAGACACACCCAAAAAAATCTCCTTTCCAAGGACAGGAACACAGAGTAATGCACTTTATTGTGCATTACTTGACAGAGTGCTTATCAAAAGTCTGATTAGAAAGGAAAAATATCTATGTAACACTCCAAGCCTCTAAGACTGCAATGTATTGCTCTCTGTTTTTAAGCAGAGATTTCAGGTTAAATAAAACTATATAGCTTCACAGAAGAATACCATCATATGGGGCTTGGGCCACTTTTTATGTGAAAGCAGTGGTAACGCTGCTGTAGAAAAGCAATACCCTGATAGCAAAGTTAAACACACTAGCAATGAATTTGTAAAAGATATGGTTTTCTTATACTTTGTATATTCTCTCACTGACTCAATTTTTATTGTACCACCTTACCTTAGGATACAGAGGCAGACCTTGCCACCTGACGTCAAACGGCAGAATCCAAACCTTTGCTTACTTTCAATGTCGGTGAGCACAAAGGTGAAATGCTGTCCTACTTGGTTTTGGGAAACCCTGAAAAACCAGATACAGAGCATAAAGCCATTAAATCACATAAAACATGAGCATTTATGCCATTGGTCTCAAGTATTTTCATGCTCAATTCCCAATACAGTTCTATTGTCTGCTGTTCTTTTCCAATTCTTACATGATCTTCCACAGCAGAATACCTAAGAACCTGCTAGCAATGATTAACACCTGCCATTTCTGGTTCAATCTTAGATGACCACACTGAAAATTAATTCCCAGAGAAGCTGAAAATCAACACAGACCTCAGTCTACCAGTCAGAGAGCACAAATACTTTTTTAAATTTATCCCCTGTAATATGTTGCAGGGGGTTGTTATAGCTTTTGTTGGATTTTGCTAGTTTGTTTGGGTTTTTTTATATCTCCTGCAAAATAAAATATAGAAAATCTCCCCCCTAGGGAAAAAGAAAGTAGCAGTTGATCAAAGGGCAAGAGAAGCTACATAGGACACAGAGATTTTATACTATTTAACATGTGTATGACACACCTTTAGATTAGCTAAGTGGTACCACTACCCAGCCTGTAGGAGTCTCCCACTCTTTTCAGATTGGTTTAGGCCCTCATGAACATGAAGTGACTAGGATGAACCAAAAGCCTGTGCTGAGCATACAGCATTAGAAGACAGACTTCATCCAATAAAAGCACTCATAATTAATGGATTTTTTTTCATTAGGTAATTCAACTCAAATCATTAAAACAAGCACTCTCCTCAGTTGCCTTCAACAGCCTGGAACAATCTAGTGCTCTCCTTAAACACTGCAAATACTCAAAGGCTTGTGCTCAGTCCCTCCTTGCTCAGGTTCTGGGTAGCTGGGATGCTGCACACTGTGCCTGGCACCACAGAGCCATCAATAACCATGCCTTACTGCTCCCCTGCCAAGGCTGCAGCTTTCTCTGCCACATCTCTGCACTTTGCTCTCTCCTGCAGAGAGCAGACTGCCATGAAATGGGCGCTGTGGTTTCAGCACCCCTGTGCATCCCGGGGCTCCCACAGAAACCCAGCAGCAGCTGCTCAGTGGGAGCACTGGAAATGCTCTGAGCAGTGACCTTGGCTGCCTCTGCTCCCACCCTCCCTCTGCTCCCACCCTCCCTCTGCTCGGCTGTGTCCCACTCTGAGGCTTGGAGCTGCCAGAGCCAGGCCTGGCTTCTCCTTACACCAGCAAACACCCGGCAGGCTTAGGCTGGAGGCTCTGTGCACAACTGTATCAATCAAATTGTTTTTAATGTACTGTGGGCATCTATGTCAGGCAAAATGTCTGCACACAGGGCCACTTTAAAAATGAGCTTTAAATTCTGATATTTTCTATTAAAATTAGCCCAGCCAAGTTATGAGTTCAGTGGGAAGCATTTCCAATGCTATCTCACCACCTCCAAATCACAATCTTCCCTTTGTTTCTTTAAGAGAGGCAACTCCATGTTTTGGCAGTGGAAGAGTGGCACAGCTTGAAAACTGCTTCCCACACAATTTAGAAAGAGATGCAAGCAGCAAGTCCTAGATTTTTAATATGAGAAACACTCCAAGGCTAAAACTGAATTTCCACAAGAACCTCAAAGTTTGCATTTGGACCCTTTTGCTTCAAAAGAACAGCTAACAGAAGCCAGTGATTGACCATCCATCTGGACTACATTTTGTTCAGTTTAAGATACTAAATTAATTCTGGGTTTCTAATTTGAGAGGTCCACTTAAGATGTGGGGACAGCAAGGATGCCTGTTTTTCTACTCCTCTTCAGCAGAATTCAAACTGTATGTATGCCTTATCATGAAAAACAAACAATAATTGGGAATTTCGATCAATAAATGACCACAGTGTATAAACCAGACACATAAAACATTCCACAAGTGCTAGCACTTCAGTTTTAACACTTATAGAGCATGTTCCATCATGCAAACAAACACTGGCCAAGTGACTTGAGGTTTGTGCCTCTCTGTTTCACTGCAGCACATTCAGATTGTTCAGGAATCGAGTCTCCCCTCCAGAAACAGGCAGCAGCTCCTGGCCCTGCCACCTGGACCCACAGCATTGATGCCTCTCAAGTCTTCCTTAGCATGAAAATCAGCACAGAGAAAATGAAATTATCAGACACCAAACTTCCTTCAACAAAATGTTATCCAGACTTTTTACTGGAGTACAAGATAAAGTAACTCAGCTGCAAAACCTTTCTGCAGAATGTTAGTCTCGTTGGCTGCTTGAAGAGAGCATGATCTGCTCGCTTGCAAGGGGAGAGAGCAGGCACAAATCGTTCCCAACCAGTGCTGACATTCTCCTCACTCATTCATTCCTCTGCCTTGCTTTTGACTTACTTTCAACTCTTGCCCTGCATGCTTACTTTTAATGTTAGCTCAACAATAATAAATCACTAATAATGAAGAATGTGTGTAAATACTTATTAACCCTGCAGACTACAATGGGCTCTTTCAAGGTTATTACAGTTCACTGTAGAAATAAAAAATAGGTTTTAAAATTTTCTATGTACCTACACAATGCAGAAAAGGCTCTTTAGTACCCATGGAGTAGGTAAAGAGTCATTTTAAAGATTTTTGTTTACACTACAACTATTCCTCAGGCCTCATTTTAAGGGAGTCTTGAGAGAGTTGATTAAGGCAGGAACTAAATCTCTCCTTCAAACAAAAACCAGCGTATCTAATCACTTAATTTATCCTTTGCTCTCCGTAAAAACTGCTCTCCTTCCAAATTATTTTGTTTTGGATGGAGCAGGTATTTGAAATTTTTTTTCTTCCATTTTGATAAATTTTTGAAGAGTTTCAAAAAATGTAAGACATTATATATGGGAATAGAGAGTTCTGTTTTCTTTTAAAAATAAGTCATCATGTCATTGTTACTTATAAAATATCATTTACATGGCCGTGACCAGTGCAACTAATATAAACACAGTTCTGACTGAAACTTTGGTGGCTGCTACTTAAAACTGAAAGTTTTGCATGTATTAGAACTCCCAAACTGACAGGGAAAACCAAGCCCATCAGTCAGTCACACTAATTTTCCCCCAAATCAAAGAACAGAATAGAAACTGTTTCAAGCAGGAATTTGAAAACCAGATGTTAAGGCAGTGGTACAAGCTGATGGAGAGACTGGGGAGACAGGAACACTAGGTTGGGCATTCTCCTTCAGCTAATTGCTATCCCCTAATCTAAGCTTCAGGAACTACTTCCCTCACTTCCAGCCCCAGCCCAGGATCCACAAGTCCATAGCTCAGTCTCCCTGTGTGGAGAGCTCCTCTGTTCCAACTGTGCTATCTGATTTGAGCTCAGCCTCACAAAAAACCCAACCCTTTACAATTCAGGGAAAAAAAGGAACAGGAAAAAAAACCACTGCAGAAAATATGAAAATGGACAATGTCACCATCAAGTATGAACATTCCCACAAATAAAAAGCACAGTTAGCTTATTAATGGAGTAATGTTTTCAAAACAGAAGCATTAATAGAAACCACACAACTACTGAGTAACAAGTCTCACTGGGAGTATTTCAGCTGGAACAGAAGCCTGTCTAGAAGGTTTGTCTCAGGGCCCTGACCATCACAACTGGCCAAGGGTCTGTGGGAGCACACACAGCTCCCTTGGCATTCCCAGGTTCCTTCTCAGACAGGTGCACTTGTGCACACACACAGAAACCAAACAAGCCCTGTTTGAAATCAACAGACCCCACAGAGCACACTGCAGCCTGTCCTTACACTTGTCTCTCACACACATTCACTATTACACAAACATGTGCCATAATGCAGTGAGAAAGAAGCAAAGAACTCAGTTGTGTGTAGATCCTGCTGTATTTCTGAGTTTGCAACCCCCCTTGCAAACTGACTTCAGTGCCTCGAGAGTACAGGAAATGCTACAGTTTATTTTTCTTCACCCATGTAGCTTGAAATACTTTTGATTATTTACTTTTCATTCTCAACTATTTACTCTGAAGGCAAAATTTTTGTGTGTATGGCATGTTATAACCACCTTTCACAAGATCTGCAAATCCAATGATTTCGAGGCATTGTTTTGCACTTCACTTGATCACAGCTGTATTTCTGCAGACTTTTACCACAAATACCAACAGAAACAGCATCAGCCAGGAACAGGAGAGTGACAGTGATGTTATTCCTGCCATCATTACTCATCCACTCTAAAAGATTATGTGTTAAATAACTGGCACAGTAATTCCCATACTCAAGTGACATTCTGCTGCTAAGGAGAAATCCTCTAGAGCAGCAACACCACTGATTATTCTCCAAAACACAACACTTCCCAGTGACTGGGTGAGTACCATGGGGGAATTAATGAGGTACCCTCACTGTCTCCATGTGATCCTACTGCAATTCCCAAAAGAGTATCTAAAAGAGGCTTGTGTGCTCCACATTGAGCAGGAGAAATGCATCCTGAAAGGGCAAAGACTGAGGAATGAAAGGAGCAAGGGAAGTACTTCTGGAGGAGAGAAATGGCAGAGGCTCAAAGCACAGGTGGAAATGAGGGTCAGGCAGTGACGTAGCACAGCTTCAGACTGAACCTGAAACATCTCCAAAAGGAACAAGAGAAGTTGCATCCTCACTGGCCACCAGCCAGCTCCATAACTGATGAATGCAGAGACTGAGGGATGGACCCTACAGCGTTACACCGAGTTCTGGGCTGAGAGGGAAAATACAAAAGACTGCTGGAGAAAGAAAATGGAAGCAAACCATGCAGCATTTGCACAGAGAATTCAAGCAACAAGAGAGGACAAGATGGTTTTGTCTGAAGCATTAATATTACTTTAGCAAACATTAAAAGGAAATTAAAATCCTCTGTCCTCAAATGTTAAATCCTCCTAGACCATAGGAAAAGAAACTAAGTACCAAAGAAAAGGGTCTTTGTAAATATATATACATGCAAACTGAGAATGTTATACAATTGTGTCATTATTAAACATAAAATAATTTATTCACAAAAAGAGACATAACTACTCAGAGCAAATGTTCAACAACTTCTATGACGTAATTAATTTTTTAATCCCTTTAAATAAAATGCAAGTCATAACTAGAAATAATGAAATTATGTGTTTGTTTTCAATAAAAATATATATAAAACTCAAAGTTTAAGTCATGGTGAAAGAATTTTTTTTACATTATTGTGCCTCTTTTGGCTTGACTTTCAGTTTCAATTTAATGGGAGTTACCTCTAGATTTTAAATTACCATTCACAGTATGTACTTTGATAATTAGAATGAGTAGTGTACAGTTATTTATAACATCTTCAATAAAGTATGCCTGGTGAGATGATGCAAGCAGCATTAAACAGTGAGAACTAAATCTGGATCTCTATGATCATTGCAGGATAGTGGATAAAAGAAAATCAAATTCATGTTCTCATTTCTTTCCTTTTTCAATTCCTTAAGTAATTAATATAGGTGACTTGAAAGAAAACAGGTGACAATGATCTTACTACTGGTGCTTTAACTTTCCTTTCTCTATAGTTTGAAGAACACAGATTTCCTACTTTATTTAGTTTCATTTAGATAGATAACAGAACTAACACCCCATTATCTATAATTCTGCTGTGTAGTAGAAACCCAGAAGCAATCTACAGAACAGAGTCACATTTAAGTATCTCAGTAAGCAGAATCAGTGGAAGTTACTACTTCTGCACTAGTAATTTCTATCTCTTAACAGGCTCAAGATAATGCTTGAAGTGTTTTATATACAGAAATAAATATACATATGTATATTTGTATATAAATATACATATATTACAGGTTGAGAAGCTATATTCTGCAGTACAATATGCTCAATGAATGAAATAGATATTTTCTATTTCAGTTCAAATATTTCTGTTCAGAAATTATAATTGAAACTGCCTGTAAAATACTTGGGAGTATTAGATGTACCATCTATCATGATCCTATATACAGGAGGAAAACTATATATACATATATTCATCGGACAAGGGAAAGCATATATATGGCTAGACAAACACCGAAACGATTGTAACATCTTAAATATCCAATGGAAAAAGCACTATAAAAAGGAATTTCAGCAGTGTTTTTCTTAGTCCTTTTCTTTATCACTCCAAATTTCAAAATAAAAATAATTAAACTGAGAAAGCAAAAGGCAACTGGTTTTGTTTAAACGATTGGTGTGTCCACACTATAGAAAACACTTGAGCTGAGCAGAAAATGTAAAACACATCATGCAGCCAGTAAGCTGTTCACACAAATAACTCGTCAGTAGCAATCCCCACTTTCCTGAATGAGCTTCCAGCCTATCTGTCCTTTGCTCCACAATAGCTCAGCCCCTCCTTGAGCTGTTCCATCCCCATGATCCCACATTGCCTTTGGTTCTCCCTCAAATCCCCCAGAACTCGGCTCCCACTGCAGACAGCACAGCACTGCTGGAGCAGTCTGCAGGCCAGAGCGGTCAGCTGCACTGCTCCAGGCACAATCCCAGCTTCCAGGAACCTGCTCTCCTGCCCAGATGACATGTTTGATGAAATATGTAGAAATTTTGCACCTTTGAGAACACTGCTTTACAGTCAAGCAACAGTCAAAAAGCATCTCTGGGGAGGGGGCACAGGGGGTGTGTTAACAAGCAAACACCAAACTTCCTTAACTTTTTCCTTTTTGTCCCTTTTACCCCTTTAGATACTCAGCTACAATACATACTTAGCTATGCTATAAATTCAAGTATTCCTACAGTTTATTAAGTTCATCCTCTTCATACATGCAGCTAAGTGACTTCTGAGTGGTTCAAGAGAAATAGTTAAAGTAAGACAACTTATTTGAAAATAATTATTCGCTGCCACTGATTATCTTCTTGCCACTGGATGGCAGCAACAGAACCTCACCTTTTTCTGTTATCCTCAAATTTTATTTCCATTCTTCATCTTCATTACCAATTTTAAACAGAATTCTGTGCATATCTTAAGCACATTAAAGACTTTAATGCTTTAAAAGCCAACACTGACAACTGTATTACTTAAGTCATTAAAACAGCTTAAAGGACATTGGGCTTAACCAGTTCAAAACTCAAACAACTTAATTAAATTCAGCTATAAAAGACTAAATAAGCCTAGTTTACTTCAGGGAAGTTGTTTTTATAAAGATCTTTATTTTGCCAGTGTGTTTTGCTGCAAAGACTCTCTACTTTCCTCTTTACACACACCAGCTTTTCCACGACTGACAGCAGCTTCTTGCATCTGATAGATGCTTCTCATCCCCAACTCACCATCTACAACTGATGCCCATGTTGTTCTGAAATTGCCTCAGCCTGAACGTTACCTGGGTGTATCTTTCATTAATTATGCAAATCAAGCTTTTAATTCAATCTTTGCCAATTCAGACAATGAGGGTTTTCCAAATTGAGTGAGTTCAATCTATTAAATAAATTACCATTAACCATTTTGACAAGCCTAAATAAGTATTTTCACTAATAAAAACATTTTATATGAACAATTTAAATTAGTGGCAACATTACATGGAAGCCAGATTATAACTGATACCAGAAAGGTAAGGACTAATTAATTATAAATAATGGTCTTGATTCTTCTCTGAGAAAAATCAATTGCATATTCAGCTACTTCCATGTAATTAAAGTCTTAATTTCTTTGAACTCAAACAACACATTTTCTGTACTGCACGGTGAGTTTTTACATCCTGGTGCACCGTAACATTTTTAATGAAGGTTGCTGCTTAAAGGAAACTGTGTTATATCCTTATACTAACACAGATGGTGTTCACAATTACAATGGACAAAACTGGGAGCTGGAATGTAGCTCTACCTGGACAGTGATATTCCTGAAATTCTGTAAGGATTACATTTTGCAGTGATAGTTTCCTACTAGTGACTTCATGCTTACTTGAACAAAGGGAACATTTTCTCATCTGCAGGTGCAAGTTTAGGGAATACATTACATTTGCCTTTAAGTCCTTGCTTTTAATTATGCTAAAAATAATTTTCTATGAAATATTTTTAAATAAATGATAACTTTAGCACATACCTTTCAACGTCAAAAGGAAAGCAGAACTTTGGAACGCTGTTCAGCACTTCCTGAAAATACAGCAAAATAAATGAAGTTAGTGTTTTT
Source organism: Aegithalos caudatus (assembly GCA_013389925.1). Lineage (NCBI taxonomy): Eukaryota > Metazoa > Chordata > Aves > Passeriformes > Aegithalidae > Aegithalos > Aegithalos caudatus. The sequence continues at coordinate 339,674 of WEIU01013433.1, forward strand.
TTGAGAAGGCTTCTGAAAGGTTTGCTTAAAAAAAAATGGCCAAAAATACTCATAACAAATAATAAGTTCAAGGAATATATGATTACAAAAAATACAGCACACGTTCCTGGACTGAAATAATTGATTATTAAAAAGGAATTAGGTTTGTGCTTTGGCAGATTGCAAAGACAATGCCATAGAAGCCCCAGGAGGGAAAGGCCTGGCCTGAAGGGTATTAACACCCTTCACATCCCCGCTGGGATTCCCTTCAACAAGGCCATATGGATTTTACAAGAAGCACCACACCATATGGGTAAGCCACGTCTGCTGCTACTTGTACCACAGACTAGCCACAGGGACTTCTGACAGATCCTGGCTCAAAAATACAAATGTTGTTTCAATTAAAATGCAGGCAGAGAAAAGGGAATGAAGTTGGCAGCAGAATGAATTACAGAGAGGTATAACAACTCTATACATGTTCCATAGTCAAATGCTGAAAATGATGGAAATCGTCTACTGGTCCAAAGTAGAAATTTATATGATTAACCCTTTGTGTTTCACAAGCAAGCTTTGCTATCAATAAAGAAAAGGAGGGGTGGGGGGGAAAAATCCACCAGATCTACATTCATACTATAGTATGAAAGGACAATGCCTCTCTTTCGTGCAGAATTTTATTTAAGAAGCTGTTTAGTGGCAAATAAAATGTGTTAATTAAAATACAAAAATGCTCTCAAACTAGTCAACATTTTTCTTTTTATAAAAAGTGAATTACCAGATCATTTAGCAGCAAATATTAAACAACGACTTTACAAGATCCTAGAAAATATGTTTTATTTCCATGCTCCCAACTGGGAAAACAACCCCCCTGTGAAATGCTTCAGCAAGAAGAGACAGTTGACATCAGTGCAGTTGGTCAAAGCTGCAGAAATCCTTTTTTGTAGCAGCCCAACAGACCTGTATTTCTGTATACACGAGCCAGCCTGCAAGGTCTGTTTTCAGAAAAAAGCACACTGATTACAAATTTCCAGGGCTGCACATGAGGGTTTAAGAAGCTGATCTAAGGTGTTAGCACTCTGCAGCCTGAACACCCTGTTTACTGCATGTTGGACAGTCAACTCCCATTAGGGGAAATCGTGTATTTAAATTCCTACACACTACAATGACTATTTACTTCAAACATCCACCAGGCCCAGTGGATAGTGTAAAATATAAAGAGCCCACACAAGTTAATCAGCAAGAGAGGAACAGCTCAGGAAAAAGATGCCTGTGACTACAGCATGTGTATGTTAGCTGCAACATTTTAAGGGTATATGATATGTCTCAGGAAATCTTCATGTGATACAAAATCAAGAAGTCAATGTTTTTAGAATTTCCAAGTCATACAAGAGGTTGTAATAAATCGTTACAACTTTTACTTTGTTGGCACAGTGTATGAAAGCCACAGATGTGTTGTGGGAAAGGTTATTAACTCAATTAAGAACAACAGCAGTACATAGAATACTTTCCAAAAGGAGCTGCTCAAGCACCATCCTGCCTGCTCTGAGTGCTCACTGCAGAAGAGTGAGAAGCAAAATATAAACAGGACAGGTAAGCTTTGGATTTCTGCAGTCAGGAACAAGCTGCTAGTATTAACAATAATAAACTAACAAAAGTGAGCAAACAGAACAGCCTAATGGAAACTTCTAACTCAGAAATTTCATAAACATTTCCAAATAGTCTCACTTCAGGCTCACAAGGCTTGTTTTTGCTGCTCCAAATAAATAGTATTTGATTCTTTTTTCTAAATCTGCACGTTTTCTCACACTATAGGAAGTGTTTTTTCTCCTCACTAACAAGGATTTTAATTGCTGCCTGGTGAGCTTAGCACCGACTCAGAATTGGGTATGGAAATGTATTCATTTACGTCCCCCATTGTATTCTCTCAGAATAAATTATCACGCGAGGAACAGAAAACGAAAACAAAAAAACCGAAGGTATTAGCTCAATATTTTGACTGAACAACCCTGAAAATTAGGGGTGTGTTTTGCAGCGTTGGCCGGGCCGAGCGACAGGCCCGGGCTCCCCCAGCGCCGCGCGGCCCTCCCCGGGCAGACACGTGCGCACAACTTCTGCGGAGCTGCCTCCGCTCGCTTCCCAACTGGCAGGAGCATCCCTCGGGGGACAGGTCTTTAAACCTCCGCACTCTTTAAAATTCAACCAGCCAGCAGGTCTATAGACTGGTGTATAAACAGTATACACACACACACACACACACACAAAATCCTCTCTCAGCTTATGTCAGTGACAAAGCAGCTCAGCAGTTGACTGCTTCTCCCCTGACAGCGTAAGCCGGGTTTACACAGATCAATAGATGGAAGTCCTACCTAGCTTCCAGGGCTCAGTTTTCTCCCTTAATTACAGGTGCTATTCAGATTTTTAAAATGGAAAAAAAAACAAGAAGATGCCCCCAAGATGCTCCTAGATGAATTTAAAATGCAAATTATATTATACAGACATTCATATATGTGTACATATTTGTGCACAATTACAGCTGGTACTTGCAGCGATCTCTATTGGATAAAACCAGAGCTGTGTCCTAACAGGTCATCATTTTCAAGGTTCTCTAACCATCCAGGACTTCCTCCTGAGTCAACACACTCTCAGAAAAAGAATAACGTTATTTGTTGTCTTTTATATTCACTACTTGATAAAATTATGTATTTATTTCTGAAGGCAAAAGGCTGTAGAGGCCTTCAGAAAGCAAAGTAGTTTGATTCATATGTCCCATAATTATTTCCTCCTCTGGCTCTCATAGTATTAGTGCTTTCAGAAATGGTCCTTGTGTGACAAACAAGGTGTATACAGGGGGAAGATGATAATGATGTAAAATTCCTCTCATCAGTTGCACTGTCCAAATCCAGCCTGGCCTGCTCGTCCTCACTGGCTCTACAATGGAGGATATTACATAAGACTGAAAGGCAAGAATTATTTAGCATTCCTTGCTTGTTTTGGTACCCACTCAGCTAATTCTGTCTATCAGCACTTTTTAAAGCAGTATAAACAGTGGTAGAAAATGCTTCTGAGTTCATGCCAGCTTTGTGGGGAAAAAAGGTCCTGATAACTTCATACTCTGGAAAGAAACATGGTCAGAAATTAACTTCCTGCAGTTTCGCCTTCAGATAATTCAGATTTTCCTCTAGGTCTAAAGACAAATTATGAGGAATTCCATGAAACTGTTTTACATAAAAATTAATACCTAATAGCAATTAATAATTGGCTTGCTAGTATATCCACGGGGCAGTCCCACAGAAGTCCTGTGCACATGGCACCATCTCACTTGCAGTGTGACACCACAGGATGGGTGTAACACAACTGTGTCACATGGGAGTCTCAGTGCCCTGTGGGTGGCCAAACACAGAGCCTGGATGGGCCCCTTAAGCTCCACCTGCTGCAACACTTCCATTCACAGAAGACAGAAAAAAAAATCTGTGGAATCACAGCTCCCTAAAAATAGACCTGCTCTTCTCACCTAACCATTTTCAGACTAACTTGCAGATAGTGCTGCATTTTTTGACAGCACTTTCTATCCCAACAGAGCTGCCACATAACACTTCATACATCCCTGACAAACATGCAAAGAGAAAGGAAATTCTGGACCATATAGCAGAAGTTGTCACTAATGGATGCAAGAAAGATTAAAATTCCACTAAACTGAGCTACGTGTACATTTCTACAAACACAGATTGTTTTTACCCACAGAACAAATTCCACTATTCCACTCCACTGCTGAGAACAATTTTTGATCCTCATTTAGTTGGCTAACATGTAAACCACAACTGGCAAGGCCCTACAGACTGACACTCAGAGGGATCAGTGCGTATAATGCTTAAGCACAGAGCCTTTTAGAATACTTTCTCTCTAAAAGGTGTTTGCATCTTTCAAAAGCTTATTCAGATTATCATTTTAGACAACATTCGTTGTCTAAAGTGAATGAGGAGGTGAATACCTGCAAAGGAGGATGATACCACTTACAGAATTTCAGTTAGATTTAATTTCTCTTGTTCCTGCTTCCTCTCTCCTCCACCTGGCCACCATTCAGTTACTTGCCTCAGGAAAAGATGCCAGACAGGCAGCTGAAGATTTTTAGTAGCTTAGTCTGGTGGCTTTGTGCTCTACACAGCAAAAGGGCACAAGTGAGGGCACAGACAGAAGAGGCAGCAGGACAGAAGACTTTAGACAACAAGGTAATGGCATGAACTTGCAATCTTAGAGAAGCAAAATCACATTGACAGCTAACTCAGGTAGAGGCAGCGGTGGAGGCCCGAAGGTCAGCTGTACCTGTGACTGAACTTGGAGGTGATTGTTGCAGCACCACTCAGAGCCCACAGCACGCTAAATGCACACAAAATGAAATGAAAAAACCCTTTAGGGGCAGGAACAGTGAAGGACCAGGGTGTGGTGCACTCCAGCTGCAGATATGCTACAGGATGTCCCTGCCCCGTAGAGCGGACTAAGGCTGGTGTTCCAGGCAGCACACTTCTTATGGCTTTCACAGCAGCTTTCAAGGGCTCTTCACAAGAAGGAAAGCTAATCCTGCATGATTAATCTCACAGTCCTACAAAACTGAGGAATAAGACTTTCTAAACAGCCACAGAGAAAGTTTTAAAATTCAGATTTTACTAAATTTTAAATTCTTGGAGTCTCTATTTGCCTAATTGCTCCTGAATCTCATCATATAACCAGACAAAAATAAAGCCTATTTCAGACAGTTGTGTCCAGCATAGCATAATGAACTAAAATAACAAGCTCAGTCATAAATAGCAGAATAAAACCAACATGAGCACAGGTTAATTTTCCTGCTTAAAGAAAAAAACCACCAAATTTCCTGGAACTCACAATAAAAACATAAAAATTGACAATGCTCTTCTTCCCAAAGAAAAGGAAGTTCCCCTTACAATAGGTCTAGATTGAAGTGCTACCTCTACTACTGGCAAGGCAAACAAAAACAAGATAAGTATTACTTCACCACACATCTCTAGTATGCATGTAATATTAGTATTCCATGCAGCAAAAAATAGTTTTCCCTCAGTTCCCTGACTCATCTCAGGGAGATTATCATTCCCTAGGCAATATCAGAGCTGGGAAAAACAGGAAATATGCACTTCCATCTCCATTCTGGAGATTATTATGCAAGCAATATTTAACTTTTAAGGTGGTAGAGTATTTACTATGTTTAAGAAAATTAATTACATCTTTTAGCAAAAAAAAAAAAAATCAGTGTATGGCACACAACCTTCTATCACCATGCAGTAGGGGAAAAGTGGCTTTTTATTAATAAATACTTTCCATGTCTCTAACATTATCTGGGAACTCAACAGAGAAGTCCTCTTCACTAAAACTACAGAAGGCATAATTTTTTAAATCAAAATAAGTAAGTCTCTGAAGGTCAGGTTAAAATTCCCAAGTCATCCTGCACAGCTAAGGGGGAAGCAATATTTGTTTCACTCAAGACCTCTTCAGATCTCCCCCTGCTTACAACAGCAGTTAAGATGCAGATTCTCAGCAGTGCTGAGAACGTCCTGCACATCCTGTTGAGATGCTATTTCTCCACTGGTGAAAAAATAATTACTGTAAAAGAAATCACAAATTGAAAAACTGGTTCATAATTATTTGTTTTACCTGTTTGTTTGTTTGTTTCATTCCACCTTTGAATATTCTGATAGCAAGGGACAGAACTGAGCCTATTTGCAATAAACCCAACTCTACCTATTCCATATATTGCTTTAAAGTGAAGATTGCAGTCTCAGAAATGTCTGCAAAACAGTATCAAAGAATATTGTGAGCAGAGTGTAGTTGACACTTTGGTCAAAAGGCTCCTATTTGCAAGATTTCCTTCTCAGCCAGCAAGAAAGGCTATTTATAAAAGAAAAATGAACTATAAAAGAACAGTACAGATAATGAATATCAACATTTGCATGAAAATAATATATACTAAAAAAATTGTAACATTTCAAGCATGACAAACTCTACTCTGGATGTGACCTGATACATTTCAAATTGATTTCAATTCCAAGCATATTTTGTTCCAAATATATTCCAAATATTTTCCCCCTCACTAAGTACTGCATTAGTGACTTAAGTCCAGAAACAGAGAGTGTCTGTAAATAGCAGGATGCCATTCCTTGTCTACAAAGCTTTTAGTGGACAACTGGCCTGCCCAGTAACTAACCAGTGCTGGTGCACATAGAGAGGTCAGCACCAGCTCTGCATGCTGCTCCTGCTCAGGCTGGGCAGTGAAACTGTCTTGGAACAGCAGCAGGTGATGCTCTTCAGAATCACAGTCTCCCACTGGTTATTTCAGAAAATGACTGCAGAGCATAGGCCATGAAGAAATCCTGACTTCACTGGCAACTCAGAAACTCAGAGGTAGTCAGAAAATGGAGCATCACACAAATTAAGGAACAAGTTGAGTGCCCCACTGAGAGAAAGCATCCGTAGCAGAGAGTGATTTATGCAGATAAACAAGGTGAAGCAGCCCAAAAGCCAAACCCTTGTCTGGGCTCATCCATGCTTAAATGTGTCCCCTGAGGGGCAAGGCTGGCTCCCATGGCTGTGTCAGCAGCAGCAGAAGTCAGGGAACCACACACCTTTTACAGGGTACTGAAATCAATGACATGTGGGGGCTGTTTCTTGGGCTACAAGAATCTACAGCTAAAAGAAAAAGAACTGAGAAAGAAAATCAGCTCCTAAGGAACCTGCTAGGATTGTAATTTCTTAAATAAAATTATTTGTGATATTTTTACAAAGGAAACACTCATTTGTTTTACACTCAGCAGAGGTTACATTCTAAGCTTCATCATAATGAAGCTTAGTAAGAATTGCTTGCAGTAACAGTTTTAGTACTAAATAGAGATATTATCAAGTATGTTGAAAAATGGAAGGAAGATGAAACAACTCCAGGTTAAAGACCAAAGAGGGAAAGGGAAGAAGCAAACAAGCACAAATTTAAAGCATTAACTTGCCCCTAAGTATTACCCAATGCAAAGATTACCCCAAAAAATAAGGTGCAGTGGACATGGAACTGGGTGTCTTTTTCCCAAGAAGATATGCAATGTACTTTACCTATGGCTGAGCCTGTCCAGATCTTCCCTGCTCAAAACCTCTGGCAGCTTTATTGCCAGCAATTACTATGCAACAACTGGAGGCTGGTGTTGCTGCATGTGAGCATCAGTCAGCCACCTCACCACTCAGTCAATGAGCTTAGCTTCAACCTCTGATACAGCATAAGCCAACTCTGAACAGCCAAGACAAGAGGGAGGCAGCTTTCACCAGCAAGCCAGGCAGCACAAGCAGCTACAGCCAAGATTTCCAGCTCCTTCACTTTGATCAGAGGAATCAAACTGCCCATGCTCAGGGAAGGCACTCATAAATCTAAACAGCATTCACAACACTTACTGAAGAATTAGTGGAAATCATTTTCCTACAGTAGGATGTCTCTATCAATTGAAAGAAGTCTTCCCTTTTCCAAAATTTAGTTTAAAATTCAAGAATGGGTGCACTGAGTCTTCACCAGCCCAGTAAATTTTCTGTAATCATTGTCCTTAGTGCCTCATGAAGGATAAAGGGCAGACATAAGCATGGACTGTATCCTCAGAGAGAGATGATTTCTCCTATGTGGATCTTTCATTACCAAGTGTACATTTATTAATGACTGCACACAGAGACAGACACAAAAGCCAGAAATTCAAACACCTCTGCTTAGAGGAGAAGCAAGTAGAGTCTACCGGCCAGGTAATTCAAAATGCTTTGAAATCTTTTACAAAAGTAATGAGCACCAGAAATAATTATATTCTGATGGATTAACATATTTCCTTTCCTTATTACATGCCTGGAACTTCTTCACCTTCCCTTATTCCTGGTCCAAGATCCCAAACCAATAGCCTGGATCCCTCCAGCAGCAACCCACAGATCACCATTGCATTGTTCATGCTGCTCCTGTTGCTGATTTTAGTCCCAAGTCTTGTTCTTTGCCTGGTTCCTTGATTTCGTGCCATGTGGGTTACACACTTTGATCCCAAACCATTTCCTAACATAGGCAATATGTAAAATACTTTATTTAACAAAATATCAGCAAATCACTTGAAGTGACACTTCAAATACCTGTAGCAGTAACGGTGAACCAATGTACCTCAAATGCTCTCCCAGTTCTGCAGAAAACTATCATGAAAAAGAGCCAAGAACCAAACACATGATTCAGGAATATTACATCCAGTACTTAATATAGAAAGGACAGGATATTCCTAAAAGTGCAGCAGAATAAGCCTGAGACACAAAAACAACGCTGAAAGTGAAACAGAGGCAACAAATTGAAGTCTGAAATGGAAGGAGGATACTAAGGAGGCAGATGAGAAAGTATAAGGCATCCCAGAATAAGGAATTAGGGGAAACTTGACATTAGGGAATATTCTGAGGGCAGCTGAGGTCAATCAACAGCAACATCACACATGACAATTTGGCAGTCTTTCTGGAAGGTGTTCCAAATGATTGTCATCGCTACTTCAGCCATCAGTTAATTTTTTATTCTTTGGTTTGGCACATCACTGCAGGCTGGAATCGGATCTGGCTTTGAAATAAGCCAAACCAGTAACAGTTATTTTCAATAGGCTGATACAGAATATCTGAAGGACAGTCAAATATTAATTCTGCATTTATTTGAGCAAACAGAGAAAAAACTACTTCTACAAAATGTAGTCCCCCAATATCACAGCTGTATGATTTTAAAAAATGGCTAACGTATGCAGACAGTCTATTAAAATGCACATAATTTATTTGACTCAAAATGAAAACATATCTAACAAGTAATTCCATTCATCTGGCCCTTTTTCACCCAGCCTTAAGATATACAAATGTGTGCCTTTTCACCAGAACACAGCAGCTGGGAATGAAAAGAAAAGCATTCAAATGATCATTTTCACATCATATTCCATCGTCTTTTCACCAGCTTCTCCCCAGTCTTTCTTTGAGTCCCATTCTGTTACAAGAGAGCTGCTTTTTAGATCAATTCATATTTCCATAATCCACACTGCTGGTCCTCTCTCTCCTCCCCAGGGTGGACTAACCCCTGCATCCAGAACTATGGCTTACAACTGTCATTAAGACCTGTAACGGTAACAAGATAACAAAAGAGCTGGTAGAGATGAGGTTAGCCTGTACCATATGCTGATCAAGTTCAAAAATTTTAACTTAAAAGCTCTATAAAACAAAACTCCCACAATTCTGAGAACAGGCATACTTTATGTTGCCACCTGTCCTCAAAATTTCAAGGAAATACCAAGTTTTCAGAGTTGGCCTTTTATAATTTTTAAAAATTGAAGTCTCAAAAATTTCTTCTGTCTTTTTTGGGATGAATTAAAAGAAAAGGTTGAGAAAGCATCTTGGGATATTCACATCTTGAATGATGTAAGGGTCTTGGTGATTCTGGGTGTTCCCAGCACGTCTATGTGGGCAGTTGTTCCACAGAATATTTATCAGGACTGAACAGATCTTTTCTGTTCACACAGCGCAGTTAGCAACTATAAATACACCTCTGAATGTTTTCCTGCTGATGATCCATCAGCTGGGATTTGCATAGACAAAAAGCACTGCTGCCTTACACACACAGTATTTTTCAATAAAAACAGTGTATCTTCCAATGCAAAGTGTCAGAAAATCACTTCATCTCAACCAGATAAAGTTCTCTTGCAATATACAAAATTGCCACATTGCCATCATCTCAGCAGGGCTAATTGCTTTCCACAAAGATTCAAGTTCCAAAATATCCCTTAACTAAATATAATGTGCAACATTTAGACAAAAACACTACTGAAAATTTAGTAGCCTCATTAGATTGAGTCCTCCTTTCTCATACCAATGCACCCAAATATTAGTCATACTTATTAATCCCCAAACAAGAAAATCCCCAAACCCTTTTTAAGATTTCCTGATAGGAACAATCCCACAAAGCAAGCACCTATCTAGTTAGCATAAACATTTGAAACATGCATTTAAAGCCTCATCAGAATACAAGAACAAAGCCATCTCATGCAGAAAGCTGGAGAGATGCATCCCCTAACAGCATGCCTGCAGCCTTGGAGAGAGTGTAAACAGCCTCGTCCCTCCTGGGTTCCTGCTGCTCTCTGAAGAGAGCACAGAGGAACACAAAATCTCACTGCTGGCTTCCACACATTAGTCTGACCCAGAGAACAGATTTCAGTTTGCTTCTTGAGAATATTAAATAAACAAAAAATAAAACCAACTTATGCTATTATTTAGATCTTTTAAAAAATAATATAATCATTTTCATGGTGACCTCATTTATGTATTTGCTGCCAAGATCCATGCAATTAAATATTCCATCCTGAAAGAAACTGAGCCTTTTGTCTCCAATCAGATGCTCATTTAAGCCAGGCTTAAATTTCAGTAGTTAAAACATACACTGAAAGTCAAGTGTGTGATTAGCGCTTTGCTGTGGGAACACCAACACATTGGTACTTCTGAGGATTTATCCTTTTAACAACTGCTTATGCACCTATATATCTTTATATATACAAATATTTTCACACTAACCAGGTAGATTTACATGTACATTAGTTTGGGTCACTATAGGTACAAAGCTCACAATTCAGTGGTGACTTCTGCATAATGAGATACAGTAAAACTAAAGCCCAGATGTTATGTAAAATATGTGATAATAACATAAAGAGCATTACCCTCACTTCAGAGAAAACAGCAGAGATTCCTCACATGGGATGCCATATCCCTTAGTCATTACTCATCTGTTTGGGAAAAGCCTGACGTGGGAAAGCAGATTTAGAGTGCTTGTCTTAGCAAGAGGAGATAGGATGAAATCTGCAACACAACCAACAGTCTAATGCAGAGTCTGAATTCCTTCTTAACCCACATCTTCAGTTAATAACCCCTTGTCATATTTATTACTGAAGTGGCTTCTGGTAAGACCATCTCCTGGTATTAGCTATTTGTGTCATCTTCCTGGTGAGATTTTTCCACCAGCAGAAGTTGCAGGCTGAAGCTAGAAAATATGTGATTAGATGGGCAGAGAATGAGAACTGTTCAATGGACACCACGTATTACAGGTAGAAAACACTTTGGGTCAATAGGCCATCAGACTGAAAAACAAACAAACTCTTATACAGCTAAAGTAACACCCAACATACCTGTAATTACTAAATGAATAAGAAATGTTGGACCTCACATGCCTCAAAGGTTAAGACAACACAGAAAGCGGCACCGCCTCTCGCACAGGCACCACCTGCTACTGGCGCTATCAGCACCGTGCTCTCCTTCCTTGTGCTAACACCACTCTTACCAGGAATGTTTCACCCAGTGAAGTTGGTGGGAGTGTCAGTGTTTTTATTTGCTGAACAGACACGAACAGAGCCATTGTGGAGACACATGGACACAAGTGGCATCAACAGGGCTTTGCTGACTGCACTGCCATGAGGAGACAAGCCAGTGCCAGCAGACCGCAGCTCTGCCGGGCAACATTACCTTCTGCAGAAACCTCTGTTACCTTCTCAACACTCATCAAGTACCTCACTTTGGAAGCCAAGGTGTTGTTTTCATTTGGCTTGCTTTTCTAAAGCCCTTAAAAAATACTTTCTTCTAAGAAACAAGTGGAAAACTTTTTTTCCAGATATCACAGCATTAATATTTTTTTCTACAGACTTCTGTTTAAAAATGGGCTTGTAAGGCTGAAATTAAACTCTAGTTTAACCAATCTGAACAAACAAAATAGCAATTTCAAGATTAAAAACATGCCTATCTTTTATCATGAGGTTTTTTGCACATTTGAACACACTATGAGACAGTGCCTCTAGGAATATACATTCAAAATACACTCTGAACAAAATAAATAGCCCATGAAATGGCTACAGCTCATCTTCATCCAAATTTGAGTCTGTGAGGATAATCACAGAAGACCTATCTATATATGCTCAAATCAGAAATCTTCATATTTTTTCTACACTGCTGAGATTATTCAAAACTTCTTCGACAATGTCAAACTCATTTTTATAGCACTAAGTACAACAGAAACTTGTAACATTATGGTATCACAAAGAGATTAGTTCTTCTGGCTCTTGAAGCACTTTTTAATAAATACTTTCTTTGAAATGGCAGTGTGGCTCTTTGTACTTTGAATTCTAACCAGCATGAGCTCATTTTTTCATTGATAGCTTTGAGAGTTACTAAAAACGGAACTACTTCCATTCAAAAAATAAAATAAAATGCAAAAAAAAAAAAAAACCACGAAAACAAAAACAAAAACAACAAAAAAAAAAACCAACGAATACTTTCTGAAACACTCCTGGCAAACAGGAGTATTTTTCATTTCGTGCCTTGAAGCATTTCTTTTTTCCCTTCCCCATTCTATGTTGTTCTCTTTTCCTTCTTATTCTGGCATCTGAGGAATTACCAGAGAGAAAGTAAGCGGTTTCCCTGCAGTCTTGGCAGATAAGGAAATCAACAATGAATCTTGCAAATTGCTTTGTGGTACCAAAACCATGCCTTAATATTTCCTTTACTTCTGCAAGTAATTATGACAAATCCCTGGTCTTGTTCTCCTCCTGATCAACTGTAGTTTCTACATCCCATCCACAACAGATGGGATGTTTTGCAAAATGTGAATTTGGATAGTCAATACTTAAGAAAAAAGCACCAAAAGAATGCTGACCAGCATCAAAGAAAATGGCAGGGCAGAAAAAAACCAGAAGATTAGAAATAAGTAAGCACTGGGAGGTTCAGACATACTTGGAGGACAAATGCGAGAAAGAGGAGGAAAATGTCAGAATGGCTTAGACAAGTTTTCCTTGCATTATGAAAGCAACAAAAAGGTGACATGATAAACTGTAGAAAAATTCAGGAAGAGAGGAAAATATTTTGCCCAGTGTTATCACATCACTGTGCAAACAGACAGCCCTTCAATTTTAGGAAAGATGATTCTTTGGGATACATCCAAAAACTAACTCACACATTTTACATTTAAAATAGAAATGACTGAAAAACAGGACAAAGAATATTCTTCTTCTTTTCTTTTTATCTTTTTTTTTTTTTTTTAACATTCTCCCATGAAACAAACTTTCATGGAAATCAGCCCTGATAGTTTTAGTAAGTTTTTGGATTTTAAAGAAATTAAATCTAGTGAATACTTAGGTCTCCAATCCAAACCTACCCAATTCAGTGCACACACACATGCATGAAAGCTTCGGCTGATTTCACTCCATGACTTGGCTTGCTTTAGAAGCTGCTATATATTCTGTTTAAACCCAGGGGTTCTAATAGGAAAATGTCCCTTGCAAGGAGAAGGATTAAAATATTCAGTTTTGCAGGAACACAAGCAATTTACCTGAAACACCAGATTCCCTACATGGCTGAGACACAATGTGCAGGCACAGGTTTTTCAGAGCCCAAAGGCAGAGCGCTGCCTGAGGCCTCTGGTGTTTATAGATTAGGTATGTCTATTGCATCTTTGTATGATTCCCCTCCAGTCTTTAGTGGGCTTCATCTTCTAATCATTTTTCTACACCAGCTGTTCTTTGAATAACCTTCGACTTGGTGAATAAGCTCCCATTTTTCTTCACAGATAATTTCTCTTTTCTTTTT
>WEIU01013433.1:353301-393771 GCA_013389925.1 Aegithalos caudatus
TTTTTTTTTTTTTTTTTTTTTTTTTTTTTTTAAGACCAAGTCTTTCTTGGGGAAAAAGAACAAAACAAACTAGAAAAAAAGAATTTAAATGACAATGAAGATGATCATTCTGCAGCCAGGATAATTATCAAAACTTGCTGAATGCCTAGCTGAGAACATGTAACAGCACACTTAACTCATTTGTCACTGTTTTACAGGCTGCACATTTCTGACTGATGCTATTCCCTAACCAGACATCCTACTTTCTATGTTCATATATTTATTCCTTTCATCATGAATCACCTTATGTCTATCTTCACAGAATCTTGTATTATTGATTTTTTTTAATAAATCAACAATTTATCAACATCTACTAACACATCCAGATCATTCACTGTGTTGATATTACCAGTGAAGAATATGTTTGCCTCAATATTAGTATAAAAACAAGAGGCAAAGAAGCCATTGAGACAGAGATACTTATTCTACTTAGTTGCTTTATGTATTTTGTTTTAAGAAAATAAAAATATTTCCATCCAATGAACTCTTGTAGAAGTTGATGAAATAATAAAATTTAGTGATTTCATTAAAGTTTAATATTAATAACTTTGATAAAATAGTCATGGGGCAAAAAACCCAACACACTAATTAACAGCTTGCTGTCACTACAAACAGTGAAATAATCCATCAGTCCTCTATGTATAAACTTTCCTTTGAGGATTAATTATAGATTGAATATAGGATTTTCACGCTTTCAGAATCAGTAACTTTAGTCTCTCTTACAAGGGTCTGAGAATTTTTTTCCCCAAGCAAATAACTAGGGTATCTCTAAAATATTATTAAATAACTATCTAAAATCTTGCATTGAAAAGAATAGAATGCACACATTCTGACATTAAGAGGACATACAGGGGTAGCTCTTTAACTTTTTTGTTCTGGTGATTTTTTATAACATCAGCGTTTGGCAAAGATTTATTGATCATTTTTTCCACATTTTCAATCCCAAAACAGATAAAAACCAAACATGTCCAACAGGACCACCTGATAAAATACTCTACCATCAAAAATAAGGTGATACAGAGAATTAGCACGATATTCCATGCTCTACAACTGCTATTGCATATTCCTGTCACAGAGGCAATCTAATCACCAAGCCACCAGTTGGGTGAAGACTTCCACCCTGCTATCATTAGCATCTGCCTCTCCACAGCTGAATAGAAGAGCTTTTTTATTATTATTCTAACATAAAAAAAAAAGTTCAATCTCATGTTTCCAACCTGGTCTCCAAAGTCCTCCGGGAACTTCCACAGTACCACTGGATCTGTAAATAATTGACAGACAGCATTAATCAGAGGCAAAGGAACAGAGTATTACAGTCAGAGTACATTAATATTAAAGAGAGGGTCAGCTTAGCGTCAAGATTTGAGGCAAGTGCAAAAATGTATCTAAAAACTAAGGAAGATACTGGATTATTAAAAAGACTTATTTCATATTTATGAAACTGTATGTTTATTGTTTTACATACGGCAGCAGGTTATAATGTACCAAACTCTTTTCATCTTAAATTCCTTATTCCTGGAATACCTCATTCTTTAAGCACATTAAATTTTCACTTTTTAATTCAGTTAAGAGATAAAGAGATAGAAAACATCTTTTCATCCCAGGGAGAAAGAACAGAAAATTATAAGGGGAAAAAAGGCCCTTAAGTACAGAAAAACATCCTTTGTGATTTTAAGGATAATACCAATATAACCAGCAGCCTCAAGGAAATGTTTAGAAGAGCTAGCATGTTGCGGTATTTTCTGTTCAGAGCCATTTAAAATCAGCATTTTAATAATACCTCGACGTTTTCATTAACCTCAAATAAACTGCTAATTATAAAAAATAATCAATGTTATTAGGCTACATATTAGTCTCCACTTAATATTGTTTTGAAAGGCTCTATCACACCGATTGGAACCATAACCTTTCAACAAAAACACGAATGATGATCTTCATCCCGCCCCCCAGAGCTGCTAATCTCCTTTGATACAAACCCTTCCCGAGGTGCTAGTGTTACACAAACACCCGCTCTGCCTCCCAGGCCTCGAAACAGCAGATTAGCAGCAGCGTTAGTCCATCTGCTAAAAGTGCAATTATCCATCTTCCTGCAAGGGAGGCCCAGGGCAGTGCCAAAGCCTGGAGAAGAGGCAGAGCTCTCCCATTCCTGCTGGTGCCCCCGCCACGGTCAGGCAGATCCTCCCAGCACTGACCACACAGCCAGCAGCAGCTCGGCGTGCCCCGGGGCAGGAAAACCAGGAGAAAGAACAGCAAGTGCCTGGAGACACTGCCTGATGGGAACTGCCACCTCTCGTCTGCCTCAGGAGCTGCTGGATTCCCGTCTTCCAAGGAGCCAATGTCTGGGAAACTACTCAGATTTCCACTTCGGGCTCTAACAGCAGCACCGTGTGATAACTCAGAAACTTCGTTCTCATCGCTACGTTTGACATCAAAACCACAGAGTTCTCCATTTTTGGCAAAGTACAGAGGTTTCTACTCTTCTCCAGGTTCCATATACGTTTGCTGGTGCAAACTGGAAATTTAATGGGAAGGGAAATGCCAGCTGCTGATCTCAAACCCTACTATTCAGCACGGAGCTGTCGCACGTGTACGTTTGCTGCTGGCCCAGCCACCAGGAGCTGGAGACTGAAGTCAGCATTCCTCCTTCCCCCCAGGTCAGATCTTAAGCCAACAGTAGAACATATATTTCAAACGTGTTACAAATTCAACTCGTCAATCAACTCAATGTAATTTAGACCTAATTTGTATCCAATTCAAATCTAAGTGAGATTTTCAATAAAAATTGAGGCATTTGACTCTACTTGGATGAGCTTGCTTTTTCTCCTAAGAACATCGAAGGATTCTGCAGCTATTATTTAATAAAATGTGTGTATTTTGCATAAGGAATCTTCCTCCATTACTATGGGGAACAAGAACTTCTGAAGGCAGATACAAAATGAGGTGAGATGCTACGTTTATAAGAATACGAGAGCAAATAAATACTTAGAGACCTTTTCTCCTCAATCTATTTTGTGCATATTTAAATTGCAAACAAATCTCTATAATGACCAAGTATAAGAGGAGTTTGACTATCCTGTAAGAGAGCTCTTGTTTTTACTCCAAACTAGTATCATGAAAAAGAAAGCAATTACATATCAACAGCAATCCCTGATAAATCCAAGGAGGAGCAAGTACAGTAACATATCAAATACTCCATGTTAAGTAATCCATAAATTACTTGCTAAAAAGCACTGAAAACTTGCAGAATCCAAAAAATACTTGAACAGAGCTTGTAAATCTAATGCCATATGTCCACAAACATTTCAAGCATAAATTTCTCTTGGAAAGAGCAATCCCTGTGCACTCCCACTACCAGGCTACCAGGTACTTTGTTGAAGTGCAGCCCTGTCAGTCTCCTGCTGGTGCAGACTGTCACAGCCACCCGGAGCCACATGAGGGAACCGACCGAGATCAAACCAACTGCACGAAACTTTTCAGGTCAGCGTTAACTACATCAGTTCCCCAAAAACACTGGGTTTGTGCCAGCAAAAAAGGAAGAAAAACTGGGGAATAGGGAGTTGTGGTGAGAAGAAAGCAGGACTGCTTCACGTTGCAGCACTCCAGCACCAAGCATTTGCTACAGCTCGCGCAATATAAGCTGGTTACCAGCTGCCTCCAGTTCCATTTCTTATTACCCATTTCTTGTTCACAACTTCCCAAGCCTTGCAGTACCATTTATAGTCGCTCCTATTGCAAAACCCCAGCACTATGGCCTGCGAGGAGGTGAGGGGACTGCTCAGCGGTGAGGCGGGGCTGCTGGAGCATCGCCAGCCAGGAGCTTGGCAACATCCTCCCTTCCCAGCAATGAAGCCAGGCAGATGATTTCGGCAGATGTGAAGTACAGTTACGTGAGAAACATTTAGTATAGTGAACGCTTTAGCAACACAGTAACAAAATCACTGGGGTTTCTGAAATCCGACAGAAATGTCATTTCTTCCCTTCACTGTCCTAAGTGCAAATGTAACTGCCAGGCTTCAAAATAGGAAGCAGATTACAGTAGCACGACCTCCAGGTGTTATTTTAAAAGGTCACAGTCAGGAGCAAAGTACAATCTCAGAATTGAGCAAAACTTCGGGTTTGGGGTCAAAACATTGGTAAAATTTACACATCAATGAGGTGCCAACTGAGCTAACAGCATGTCACAGGGCCACCCTTTATCTAGATGCAACAAGACCAACAGCTCCAATAAGTCCTTTTAGTGGCCTGACATCCCAACAGGGCAAAAACCCTAAAACTTTAGTGTCCTGCTCAACTTGCCATCTTTGCTTCATACTCAGGTTCTCCCATACTACTCCAGTCTCACTCAAAATGGTAAAAACAAATCTAAAGTAAATTCCAGTGCACTCAACTATATGTATAACAACATGTATTTTCATATAATGAAAGGATATTTATATCATGAGAGGATTATTAAATTCATGTGATCTAAACAGGAAGTACAATGCTTTTAATACTCCGTGAAAACAAAAAAGAGCCAACATTAGAAAAAAATATTCCTAACTCAATCCAAGAAAAATATTCAGTGCTACACTCAGCAAAAATTACTTGCCTTCAAGACTTGTCCAACTGCTTTGAGCTGGGTTTTGCAGCTGTTATTACTGGCTTTTAACTGGTTCTTTTAGTAGGTACTTGCCATACATTTATTAAGTAAGAAAATCTGATGTGACTCGTACTTCAAAAAGAAAATTTACTATATTCTTTTTATGCCTTTACTCTCTGAAGCCAAACCCTAACACCTATAAAAAGCCTCAGGATTTTATGATAATTATCCAAGTCTAGGATTGGGTTGTTTTTTTTTTTTTTCAAAAGATTATGTTGGTTTCTGCTTTTGGAGCTAGGCTCAGGAAGCATCTGACACATCTTTGGGGCAACTTTTCAAAAGGGCTGCAAAGGAAGAAACAAAAGGGTACTGATTTAGAAATAAAAAAGAGAAAGTATAATCCGATTCTGCAACTTTATGCACTCTATCTTCAGGTTTACAAAGACTGAATTTTCTTTTCCTTGAGGATTACTTTCCAGATACCCTGTCTGATCTGGCAATGTTAGGTCAATTTTATGCTGATTTTATGGGTGAGAGAATGAGAAATGCTCATAAATAGCTGTTGTTTGAGTCAGCTGAGGAACTACTGAATTTCTCCTCATTCACTTTTTCTAACAGACTTTTCAGGACAAATGGTCTGCACCAATTCTAAGTAAATGTAGTAATAAGAGGAAATTGCCAAGTGCACACAAAAACCATTTTCTGTGGTACATGTATAAATGTATATACTGCTGTATGTGTAAATGGATATTTCCATGTACATACAGCACTTTTTCCTATGCCTCCCACATCCAGGACATGAATCTCAGCACCTGCCAGCAAAGCTTGAAAATTCCTTTGCTAAATATCCTGCAGCATTGGAAAGGACATCTCCCTTGGTACAAGCCAGATGAGAGACAACCAAGGAAAGGTTTGCTGAGGTACCATAAGAGTGCAGTATAATTCCAAGGAGAAAAGCAAGTCACATGCAATGCTTAAAAAAATAGTATTCAAGATGCCTTAATTTAGAACTGCTCCAGAAGCCAAAGGCAGGCAAGTAAGGCACAAAGGTAGGTACTAAGAAAAGTGGAAAACATACGCAGATCCTCAAGATAATTTCTCTCCAAAAATCTATTCCTGTAGAGGCAACACCATAAAGCATGTCATCTGTAAAAACAACTTCTAACACAGTTTAACTTCTGTAACAAATCTAAGAAAATACAAAGGTATTACTTCTCATGACAGAGTAGATTAGAGAAGCAATACATTCTAGACTCTGAAAAAAAAAAAAAAAGCTTTCTGAGTTGTAACTTTCCCAAAAACTGAGAAGTCAAATACCCTCTAAAATACTCTTCATAACTGTCAAGCTTGCAGATTATAAATGCCATACAAAAATACCACAGGATAAGGTAACTAGCAGACTTTCAATTTGGTAATGGAACAGATATTACAAACACATGATGAGAAAGATCATCTCAGGTAATTCTCTTGCACAGCAACAGAGAATATTTCAGACAGGAAAACACAGCTAAGGTAAAATGAAGCCAATTAATTAAGTAGTCCAGTCTTCTGGAGAACGGAGGAATCTTCATCCCTCTTGGTTGAACTGAGCAGAACAGACAAAAATACTCCCAAGCAGAGTTGGTCACGTTTGGGACAGAGGAATGGATTAGATAACTGCTCAGTATTCCTCCAGTTATATTTTCTCAGATGCTATACAGATTCTCATTGGAAAAAAGCTGTCAGTGCAGAGGGGAAAGAAGAGACTGGGGCCAGGAGTAAGGGGGTGGGAAAGAAATATAATGAGGAAAAGGAAGGGAGCAAAGCAAAGCTTATTGCAGACTGTTCATCTTTTTTGCCTGGAAAAAAAACAAGTGCCACATTTTTTTTCCTTACATGAACATGAGGATGTAATTAATAAATCTGAAATTATCTATCTCAGAGAACAGCTTTATAAACACACATTTAAGCAAGAAGCAGAATGGACTTTGTTAGACTAAGCAGTTTTCAGCAATAAAAAAATTAGTTCTCTAAGTTTATGATAATGCTATTGTTCAAAAACAAAGGCCTCTTACATATTTAAAATAATTTTCCAGAAACACTCAACAGTAATTCTCATTATGCTTTCATATCAATATAGTATTTAATACTCAACCAAATCACTACAACAGTGATTCAGAAACAAAATAAGAGATGAACCAAAACGTGCAACCCAAGTGTTTTTATAGATTAAATCATCTGATTAAAAAAACAGCATTCACAGAAAAATAACTCCTTGCAAAAAATACTTCTGTATATCATATTAAAATCCTCCTGTTAACAGTTTCATATGTGAAGTGCCAAAACTGGAGTAGAATGGGGAGGCCCTGCTGCCAGAAGATCTGGGTGCAGCAGTGGTGTTCAGCTCCCTGGTTTGGGGATCAAAGTGGAGCACCAGCCAGCAAGAGGAGGAAGAGGAGCAGGATGCCATGGAAAAGGGGAGACGAGAGTTACAGTATTTTCCAAGCATCAGTATTCAAAAGAAAGAACAGGAAAAATACATTGAAGCAATTTGATTTTTAAAAAATTAAACTAAGGAACAGTCGCTAACTTCCCAGGCACCTAAAACCCATCAGAGTAAAGATATTAAGTTGCCACTACAGAAAATACCTTTAAATAAACGTATACAAATCACATAGCAAAAGAAAACATATTTACAGAGGTTATCAAATCTTAACAATCCAGCACCCTCAACTATTTACTCACACTTTACTCACAAGTGTGCCTTCCTTAATTGCCTCCACAAACAGTTCCTACTTCAGCAAACAGCAAAGACAAAAATTATGTCATTGACAACATCAGTTATAGAAAAAAGTTAAGGAGTTCCAGTAATTATATTTGCCAGATTTTCCTGCTGTATATGAATACTGAGATTGTTCAGGGTCTCTAGCTGGGACTTGCCTTTCAAAATAAGCCACAGCATGGCCACAGCACAGCTCCTGTCCCCTCCCCTCACCCACACCAGTGGTCTCTGCCTTGTCTTCAACTCTTTGTAAAGCTTACGCTTTTGGAAAAATTATTTAGGCATTGAAGGTACCCATCTCACACTGGCATCAAAGGTGATATTTGTAGTGTGTGACTTTTGACATTTTTCCTTCCAACTTTTCTCATGGAAAGTAAAGTGTGAACTAAATGACAACAGAGCCAACAAGCACACCCTACATACTGACCTTTGGGAAATGGAAAATGGAAACTAACAGTTTACAGCCTCAGTTACAGCCACCTCAGCTGTAATCTGTACGTCTTTGTGATTGCACATTTGCCCATCAGAAATGTGACTTTTCTATCAGGTTCAGAAACAAAATTACAAAGGCCTTCCTGGCAAGATGAAAACATCTTCGTTCCATGAGGAGTCTTCTCCTGAGGGAATTTTTGTAGGACATACGCTTGAAAAATGCTCCCAGTCACAAGTAGCACAAATTAGTCATGGAATTATTAATTTGCTCAGAACTTAATTACATCTTCCTATAAACATGTAATACTTAGCAAGTGATTTCAGGATACCAGTGCTCACACCATGTTTGTGGAATTCCAGAATTTTCTTTCTAATACATGGGGCAAAAACAGATACAAGTGACTCTCTAAGAGTCACTCAGCCCTTAACAAAATCCACATACACACCCCCACGATCTTCTCTATTCCCCACAAAAACCACTTGCATTGAAGCCAGTGGGTGCAGCTCAGGCAGCCCCCCATGGCAGCACATCACAGCAACTCCACAGCTTTAGGTGCTGGCCACTGCTGCCCCACCAAGCAGAAAGAGCTCACCAGCCAGGCTGAAGTGTGAGAATCTGACGTGTCCACACCGCACTGCAAAGCCCCACACGAGAGTCACTGATTGTACAGCTCATCACAGCATTATTTTCAAATATTTCTACTTTTAAACTTGTGGGACAAAGCTTCCTCAAGGTTTTCAGGAATGTGAGAACACTGTTCAAATACTGACCTCCCAACTAATCACATGCAAGGCTCAGCCAAGTACACCACAGAGAAGCAGGACTTTGTCAGGTTTTGGACCCGAAACTTCCTCCAGTCTTTCAGATTTCCCTGGCTGTAAGGCACTTGAACTAGGAAATAAGAACTTCTTCCCCTTTTACAGGCAGGGAGATGGTTAAAAGTTCCAGCCACAACTTGACATCTCCTTCAGAGCTGCAGGTCAACCCCTTTTTGCTCAAGAATTTGTCCCACTGAAGGACAGAGCAGTAAGTCATTTCAGCTTACTACAGACAGAAAGAAGGGGTCCTTTTGGCTGCAATGCTATTAGCCATGCTTCCAGCTAAAACCTTAATCAGGGTGAGAGTTCATTGCACAGACAGTGCACAGATAAATTGAGTATGTTTAGCCTTTATTTGGTCTCTTCACAAGATAAGCAGGGGTTTCTTTTACCTGGTAAGTCTTTAGAATGACCTTGTAAAGGATAGCAACAACTGTATGCCTTTAGAAGCTGTGTTATATTCTTAATTTTCCTACTTCAAGGTTGTAATCATGAGTGAATTATGAGAACAAGGATCTAAAAGCTAAGGCAGCAGAAGAAGCAGCAAGTGGGCACCATGTCTGTCTCCAGTCATTGCTAATGTTTAAGGAGGGTTTATGAAACCAAATACTTTTGCTGTCCCTGGGTCTCTTGTTCAAAGAAATTTAAAGGAGACAGACTGTGATGTGATCTACTTAAATAAAAAACCAAAAAGAGAAGACTAAGAGGATTCACCTTTGCAACCAAACACAAGTTTTAAACCCTCCCCATAAGAATGAAAAAGTAACTTGCCACACTCCCTCGCAAACAGACATTGTGCAGGGGTTTCTTAATTTTAAATTAAAATATGGCACTTAAAGTTCTTAAAAACTATTGTGGGCTACATGAAATTTTCCTGTATTAGGAAGTATGCAATACTGATTTTAAGAAAAATCTAGAGAAGTTCAAGTACAAGCAATTACCAAGCAATGTGTACTAAGTAAATTAGGAAGAAGCAAAATTCTTGGCCTGCCCATTCACTGGGGATGGACCATCACTTGCTCTCCCATGTCAAAAAATATATCTGATCAGAGACAACCATTTTACCTCAAAGACTACATTTTTATATTTGCTTTATTTGCTTAACCCACACACACTGCATATAGAAAAATCAAAAAGCTTTTGGCACATGACAAAAACTACATCTCAGTACATTATGGATAAATGAGTTACTGCCTCCTGGTTTACTCCAAGAAATACAAATATGGTATCAGCTTGGACATGAAACCAGGAATATATGTGACCTTGTAAAGAAAACTGATTGATTGCAGAAAACACAGAGTGATATCCAAGCCATTGTTGACAGAATTTTTCCAAAATTAACACAAAAATAAATCTTACATTAGAGTTAACATGCCTTAAAAAAGAAATTAAAGCAATAAAAAAATTAAACCAAAATCTTATTCCTTCTGCAATTTTTTTCCTCTAAGCAGAAGCCAGTCTTTAGCTACTTCAAAAAAAAGAAAGAGTGTTGCAGGGGAACTCCCTCTTGGCCAAAGACGATATCATGACTATTTATTTACATCACTTCTTGCCTGAACAGTGCAGCAACATTCCTTCCACTTTCTGCTGGTGAGGACCACATCCTGGGCACAGCCCAGCTGCTGGTACTTGACGGCCTGACTTCCCACTAAATTATGCCCTTTGCCTTAAATACTGACTAGCACAAGCAGTAAAATGTGATTACTCAATAATTAACAGATAAGTAACTACCTATTACTCAACAACTTACAGAGACAGATTACCTAAAGGCCAGAGCAATAGTGGAATACATAATATCTTTGAAGAGCAATCCCACTAACGCTGTCTTTACAACCAAGGATAGCTACAGGAGAAAGGGTTAGATTCTCTTTTCATTGTTTTACTCTAGATTATTTATGACATTTTATTTAATTAGTACAGATACTACTGTATCATATATTTACCCCATCTCTACGATTATGCTGTGAAACAAGACTCGGAATTGAGCAATGATATTCTGCTTATGTATGAGAAAGAATGAACATAATTGTACATTATAAAAGCATAGTTTCAAATTCTTTATCCTTTTTTCATTCTCCAATTACAAATAACACTTTCTACATGAAATTCAAACCTTTCACTTATTGCTTACTGACTGTGGTAGAAAGATATGGAAGTAGAACAGCACTGGAAACCAAGACCTGGCCTGGAAGATTCCTACTCCTCTGAACATCTCCAGCACTACAGCTGAAACATATCCAACCTCAAAAGCTATAATTATATGAGCCAACATTTCATAATTTTATATATGTAAATTAAAACAATCACAAACCTCAGTTACACAAAGCTCCAGAATTCTAACAACCACGTTGGTTAGCCATAGTGTACATATAGTTTGCTACATATGTAAACAGTTCACAGACTCATTTTAAAATATGTATTTTCTAGTATATTCTGATTCAGTGTTCGTTTTAATCTTTGTTGTTCACGACACATTAAGCCAGAACAATGATGAAGGAGCACTGATCAATAAGCACAAATCTTCTTTTGCCTTTCCTTTCCATCTTACCCCAAATCTATTTTAATATCATCAGCGGGGAAAAATAAAACTCATCAGTCACCTGATGGAGTAATTCAAAACTTAACCAAACAGGGCTAATGGGTGAGAATTGAAATGAAAACACCTTGACAAAGAAAGCAATTTCTTTTCTTCGCACTCTTCAGAAGCTGTGGGTGATCGCTGTAATCGAACCATCAGCGGCGAGGGGCCATCTGTCCCAAGGGCCCTCCACGTGAGCAAGAATCAGCAACAAAATATTTTAGAGGCTGGCCCACATGCATTGAGCCCTGACATGTCTGTGGCAGGCAGCATGCAGCTGAAAATCAGTGTTTTGACGTTTTTCCCATACCAATCCTTAAAAGTCAACACTAAACTTTTGATAAGGAGAAAACACAAAGAGCAGGTTAAGAGGTTGCTTACAGAAAGATCAGTGTTAAACCAACAGCTGAGATCTCCCCTGTCATGAAGCACTCATGCTTCAGTATCCAAGAGCCATGCTCAGAAAAACAGCTACAGAAAACAACCTTTACACTTGCATTTATGCTAGAAGCCCCCTCTAGGATTAGTTTGGTCAGCCAATGAAGATACACCAGTCACTTACCAAACCTCACAGAACCACCAAACCTTGGGTTTCTTCCACAGAAAACAAACCATTAGGAAAGAGTCTACCAAACATTTCTAAGGCAGCAACCACACACAACATGCTGAGACCCAGGGGCTCAGGCAGAGGCACCTGACTTCCCAGGGAACACTGATCATTCTGATCCCCATCGAGGACCTCCCAGAACTCCAGAAGAAGGTTACCCCTTCCAGGGATGTTCCCAAATTGGGCACTTTTCTCTTATTAAGCCTTTTAAAAGGGAACACCACACACGGCAGAAAGCTAATGCAATTTATTTCCTCGGCATCTTCTAACTGAAATATATATTGATCTTTTAGTAAAATAAACTGACATAGCTGCAACTCTCAGCACTCTTCTCTCCATCTGTTTCAAAACTCTGAAGAGTCACAAAGTGGATAGAGGGAAGGAAATTGTTGTTGTTGAGCTGCATTAACAATATTGGTTCCTCTCTGCTTCAGCAGAGGTTGAACACAGAGCCAGCCAAGCAAGCGCACGGGGAATTAGAAGCAGCGCAGTGTTTCCTTCAGTCCCACCAGTTACTTCTTGCATGACCTCCACTCAGTTATTTCAGGTTCCCTAACATCATCAGGTCTTTGAGAAATTGATTTTTTTTTGGATTCAGAAGAAACAGCATTAAAAAAGGGACATTCCCATGGGGACCAACTTTGGTTATTTGAAAGCACAAGCCACACAAACACATAAAACAAATAAAGGCAAGACAAAGCATTTTCCCACAGGTGTTTACAGTTACCCAGGTCAAAATTTCCAGTTACATGTTGGAGAGGGGTCAGCAAAAGCAGAGATGTAAACAGCAACCTGAAGTACATATAAAGAGGCTGTACCAGAATGGTCTTGTGTGCTGCAGCCCTTGAGGCCTGAGATCTGGGTTCTGAGTTAATAATCCCAAAACATAATTCAACAACTAAGAAACTCTGCAGGACAGTTCTTGGTATGACATAATTCAGTGAATAAACAATACTATTTATTCAGAATAGCAAAGTAGAAGGGTGATGTAGATGCATGACATTAATTTACATCCCATTACAAAGCAAGGCAATGTGGTTAAAGTGCAATGCTGTTTTATTTTACAAAACCTCAATGCCTGATGCCTGCTTTGTCCAGTGAAATCTCAAATAAATCATGCACAAAATAGTGAAAATTAATTTAACAGTGTGATAATAGCAGACAATATATTTCACTCTAATAGAAAAAGCTAAAGTTCAAACCAACACGCTGCACTCACATGGCCCATGAGGGGTCAGAACTCAACACATCCTTTGTAAATTGAGCCTTTCCAGAAGGCAAGGTCAGAAGTTGCCTTCTCCCATTTCAGCAGTCTGCATTCAAACTAGCTGTTCAAAAAGTACAAAAACTTTTTTTGTCAGAAGCAGTTACTTCAACAGAGACACCCTGCGAGGTAACACAGCTCCACTGGTGGATGGGAGCCCAACCCAGGCCGGCTGCTTTGCTGGGTGGGAAGCCAGGATACACCAGCCAGGCAGGGCAGGCCCCAGCTGGTCCATCACCCCCCCAGAGAGCCAAAGAGCAGCCCAGGGAGGGCTTCCCACCATGCAGAGTAGAAAGGAGAAAGAAAACAGCCCTGTACACACTTGGAGGAGCAGTGGAATGGTTGCAGATGGAAGGACAAAAACTACAGGAAGATAGCACTGCAGAATGATGGGCCATCCACAGGTTTGAACTGAACATTTCTGCCTCTTAAGTAATGAAGGTCTTCATTTTACTTTCCTTAAAGCATTACAGCAGAAAGAACTGAGATGAGGCCAGGGAAAGCATGAGTAATGCCTGTGTATGCACCATATAGCAGTCGAAAACATTTGCAAGGTGGAAAATTATATTTTTATTATTGATATGAAAGAACAAGGAAACACTTATTAACAAAACAACAGCATAAATTAAGGTTATGGCTCATCTGAAAATATTGATTTACCAAATAAATCTGGTGCTAATATTTCTGAATGCACTTATAAACCCACACAAAAACAGCTGTCTACACACAGAATACACAACAAGCTAAAATATATGGCACTACAAGTAATATTGCACATTCTGTTACATTAATCTGTATGAAAATTTTCATAAAAAGTTCTCCTCCCAACCACTGCCCTTCTCCCACTGCCCAAATTCTCCATGTTTGCACGGAAGGGTTTGATGCTATTGGAAGGGCTGTATTATTCTGGCTTCCATTCTCTACGTACTTCAGCTTCTTCCTTGACGTGGCTGATTACACAAACCTCAGATTTCCTACAAGCCCCACATCACTAATCACTTCTTGTCATTTCACACCCATGCTCTGTCCTCCTGCACATTCCCCATCTCCACCAGCAGGACAGTGCTGTGCCATGGCTGCAGGCTCACCACTGGAAGGCTTAAGGGGAGACCTCAATGGATGTGTACAGTTTGTTAACAACTTGGTAACGACATGGAGCTTTTCTCTTTATGCCTTGTTTTATTTCTGAAAATGAAAGACATTCACCTCCTGGAGCACAGCAGAGCTCTATAAATGTATATAAGAACCTAGAGCAGTGCAGCGTACAGTTGGAATCAATGCTAAAAGCTGAAAGCAAAATAATTTCTGATCAAAAGAAACTGGAGTCATGACTGGATGAGCCTAAGAAAACAGTACCATTGTCTCATTGGTAATTTAACAGGAAAACAAAAAACACTAAGAACACTAAGACTTAATCACAGATGTCAACCAAGCTTCATTAGAGATGCAAAAGAATTTTTGGAGGAAACATTAAAATGTTTTCAGACAAGCCAGTTCCTGTATTAAAATATACTATGATGCAGCAAAAACCAATCACTACCCAAGCACGTACACTTCTTATCAAGAACAATTCAAAATGCAGCTAGAGAAATCAGAAGTTCCTTTGCTTTAAGATAACTAATTCCATTTTTTTATTAATAAAGACTGATCACACTGAAAATTTCATAATCAATGTGATACAATGAACTTGTAAATTATGTCTGCATAGAGTAAGGTATCTCCTTATAGCATCTTTTTAATTAATTGTTTTTATAATTAGTAAAAACCCCCATGGGATACAAAAATATTGCTGCACTTTTCAAGTACGAAGACATATATTCTCTCTCAAGCATGCTTCAGATAACTCCTCTCTTATCTTGAGTCTTCCATCACTCTGATAAACAAAATCCCTGAACTTTCCAGAGCAGGGAAAATCCACTAATTTCTAAAAATACTAAAAATAGATTTCAAGAATCATGGATGTGCAGATATCACATCTTAATTTTAACAAGTTGTCCCAAATGACTTATTGTTGCTTAAATTTTTCATTCATGTCAAGCCACAGAGGATTAGGCAAATTCCACAGAACAACATTGTGCCTAAAACTGTAAAGTGATATCCCCTTTCTTCAGGGCAAATTCTGTTTAATGTGTTTATCAGTGGTTTGGATGAGGGGATCATGTCCACCCTCAGTAAGCTTGAAGATGAGACCTACTTGGGCAGAAGTGCTGACCTGCTGGAGGCAGGAAGGCTCTGCAGAGAGACCTGAGCAGGCTGTACTGATGGGCTGAGGCCAACACTATGGGCTTCAACCAGAGCCAAGTGCCAGGTGCTGCACTCTGGCCACAGTAACCCCTGCAATGCCCCAGGCTGGGGCACAGGGCCTGGAGAGCTGCCTGATGGAAAAGGACCTGGCAGGGCTGGGTGACAGTGGATGAACAAGGGCCAGCAGTGCACAGGTGGCCAAGAAGGCCAAGGACATCCTGGCTTGGATCAGGAACAGCGTGGCCAGCAGGAGCAGGGCAGGGCTTGTCCCCCTGTACTGGGCACTGGTGAGGCAGCACCTTGAACTCTGTGTTTGGTTTTGGGCTACTCACTTCGGGAAGGACATTGGGGCTCTGGAGAGTGGCCCGAGAAGCAAAGGAGCTGGGGAAGGGTCTGGAGCACAAGTGTGATGAGGAGCAGCTGAGGGAGCTGGGGGTGTTTATCCTGGAGAAGAGAACACTCAGGGAAGATCTCAGAGATCTCTAGAACTACCTGACAGGAGGGTGCAGCAAGTAAGGGGTCGGTCTCTCCTCCCAGGTGATAAGAGATAGGACAAAGGGAAATGGACTCAAGTTGTACCAGGGGAGGTTTAGATTGGCTATTAGGGAAAAATTATTCATAGAAAAAGTTGTCAAGCACTGGAACAGGCTGCCCAGTGAAGTGAGGTCACCATCCCGGAGAGGTATTTAAAAGATGTGTAGATGTGCTTTGGAACATGGTTTAGTGGTAGAGTTGGCAGGGCTGGGTTAAGGGTTAGACTCAATGATATTAAAGGGTCATTAAAGAAGAGGTTTAGATTCCTTTTCAAGATTGCAGAAGAAATAATTATGGGGTAAAAAAACTCTTTCTTATTTTCCAAACTTTGACAGAATATAATGCAACGTGCCTATTCTAAAATACATCAATATTTTAACTTCTGGTGCTTCCCCCAAGGGCAAAAATGTCAGTCATTTAGCTTGAGAACACCATTTGATCCCATCAAATTTGAAAAGCTGAAAAGATGGCAATTCATAAAGTGACAAAACCAACTCATCAAGAACAAGGCAAAAAGACTAGAAAGGGTTCCTCATTTTACTTTCACTTAATAGCTACAGAAATCACCTGCTCAGGTAATTCCAGCAAAACCCACAATCCTAAGCTTTTCATCTATGAAAATGAACTAAACAACACTGCATGTTTAACAAGGTCTCCACTAAAATACTGTATTTTAAAATCAATGAACCCAATAGAGTTCCTAAGGAACACAAGAAAAATAAAGTCTTTTTTTCTCATTTGAAGGTGTGTCACATCATGGAAGTGTATTTAGTACCACCTTTCTGATGAATTTACCCCTAAAATATTTAAAAATAAGAAAGATGGAGGTCTATGAAATTGAGAAACAAAAGATTAAACTTGGCCAATGGTCAGAGGATGCACAATGTCTGAGGCTGTGCTATTTCCAAGCACAAATAAAATCAAGCCTGAACCAAAATATATTCCCCTGAGTGCTGAGAGCCCCTGCCACTGTCTTGCAGAGGAACACTGCTGGTTCCTGACCACTTCTCTGAATGCAAGTGGCCTAAAGCTGTCTAGGTCATAAGCAAATGTTTGAAGATGTGAAATGTGAAGAGGGTCAACAACAAAGCCTAGCTTTAATCCCTTTGTGTGAAGCAGGAAGAGGAATTTACCTCATCTACACAATACATCTATGTCCAGTGAAGTATGAAACTTCCAGAGTTGCACAAGCAAGGCATTATGTCTTCTCTGCTTTTTTGCATGCTGGGAGAGACCAGGAGGGAGGTGAGCAGGGCTTCTCCTGGGCTGGATGTAGTGAAGCACAAGGAATGGTGGTATGCCAAGCAGAGAGCTTTAGTGCACCAAGTGTATTAATCTCTGTTGGTGTCTTCTCCCAGCCTGAGCCAAGAGTAGCACAACCCATTAGTCCAAACGGGTGGACCTGAGAATATGGGAGGCTTAACTATTAGTTAACATAACTTCCATCATTTCTAATTGGATTGTGACTAAATTCCCAGCACTGATAATACCAAAATGAGATCAGAGGGGGAAAGCTTCCATATTCCCTTTGCACAAAGACTGGAAACAGCTCTCCCCTGCTGTTGTACAATAGCACTGACCACCCAAAGATCCTTGGCTTTAGCTAAAAGAGACCCATCTCACTGCCTGTTGAACACGTGTGAGCACGTGATTACTGTGCTGCTTCTTTACAAATTTCAAAAACAGGCCAGAAACAGTGCAAAGAGTTAGAAGGCCGAATGCTGAATTAGAATAAAAAACTGTAATAACAAAAGGACCTAATACAGGCTGAGGAGGAAGAGAGCAGTGTCTATGCTTTCCAGGACTGCTGAAGGATTTGGTTTTGGGGATCTCTTTATAAAGCATTTAAGAGAGAGCCATGTGAGCTCCAATCTCTGTAGCAATGCACAACTAAGCCAGAGCACATCTCCAGACTTCCTTGAGACCCATCAGAACTCCTGTAACCATTCCTGACACTCATTTGCTTGACCCATTTCTGATAAACAAAGAATGGAGTACTTGAAGTATTTTTCCCCCTTGTTCGTCCCATTCTTCGCTGGTCTCTTGTTTTGTAGTCAGAGGTTAAACTGCTGACCTCTCACCTTCATGGCAAGTCTTTCCCCCCTTCCATAAAAGGTTTTTCACAGTGTGCAGCATTCGGATTAGCCCCTATCCCCCTGAACAAAAGCTATGCCTTTGTACCACTGGTTTGGGCATGGAGTCCGTACATCAGAGGAAGCTGCTCCTACTTACCATTCACAATAACGATATTGTGAGGCCCCTCTAACGCCTCGTCTCTCAGTGTCTAGACTTTCACCCAACCAGCCAGCAAAAAGAAAATCCTGTAAAGCACTCAACTGAAAATTAACTATGGTATCCTGTTGTGAACCTGATGAAGACGTTATTTGAACATACGGTAAAACTTTCCATTGTTTAACATAAAGATAAGAGAAAAACTTTTAAAGCCCCGAGGTTTAAATAGTCATAGGGATCAATTAACTCATGGGTCAGTAAATGCATTTTATAAGCAAGCAGCTATTGCTTATGTGTGTCTTTAAAATAATACACAGATTATTAAATTATATTCAAGCACCCAGCATTCTGGATATTTGCAGAACCTAATTTTATAGTCACTACAGATATACTAAAGCAGAACTCAAGACATACCAAAAGAATTGTATCTTCCAGAATTAATTGAAAGCATAGCATCACTACTGCACACTGTCCCAGTTATCTTCTCCAAACAAAATAAAAGAAGTATGGCAACAGAAGTATTTTATGCCTTCCTGTATGAAACAAGACCTGTAAGGAAAACTGTGAGCAAGACAGGGTATCTATAAAGTTAGAGTGCAAACAAACCATTGGATTTTCCAGGAAAAACAAACAAACAAACATTGCAGTGAATTGTATTTTGTTTCTTTTCAACACCTGCATTGCTGTAGCATGAATAATCCACAGTAGCAGGACAGTTCACTGAAGTGGACTAACATTAATAAAAATCTATTTCCATCTTGAGGAAGGAGGAAAAAAAAAAAAACAAAAACAAAAACAAACCAAAAAAAACCCCACAAACAAGTAGGCCAAGGAAAATACCTAGATCTGAGCAGTATTTTAACATTTGAATAAGCATATGATATTTTGAAACTCTGAAAATACTTTATTATTGTAGAAAAATTGATGTTTGCACCCTCTTGGATTTCTTATGGCCTCATTTGAGTGTGTACTTGGAAAGAATTCCCTGGGCTTTGCTAACAGAATACGGCACAGCTGAGGAAATGCATCCCTCTCATCAATTTCCCCAATCTGTTTTGAAAAGAGAGCCAGAGTGTCTCAAACTAAGAGGCAAACAAATTGCTGTCTGGCATAGGTTGATTGATTGGGGGAACATGAGGGGGTGTGCTAGGTTTTTTGGGGGGGTTGTTTGTTTTTTTTAAGTATGTTTTGTGCTGAAACAAGAAAGTGTGAAATCATCCTTGTCATAACAGGAAAAACCAAACAACAACGTTTATCCTTTACCAGCACCCCACAGTGCCTGGTCATGGCAGCAGCATGCGGAAAGCAACGGGATTTGGGAGTCTGGACACAAATGCAAGAATCCAGGAAGGGCCTAACAACATTCTCAGTTCTCTCAACAGGCAAACAAGGTTGGATTTAAAGGAAGCAGAAATCAGGAGATAAGAACCTTCTCTGTCTTCAGGAGTATCAGACATCAGGCACACACCACCATCTCCCTCTGCCACACAGGTCAGTCACGCTTAGGAAGTATTTTCATGTTCCTTGTAATGTTCTTAAAAAAATAATAAAAAAAAGCCCGCAGAGGATAGCTGTCAAACCTAGAGACTGCTGGATATTAATCTCTTTAGCTATAAAAGTACTTAAGTCAACTTCTGATGTTTTAGGCTCTGTGATCTTTCCAAAGACTGCCTGGCCTGCTTCCCAAGGAGAGATGTATGCACAGTGGAGTCACTGCCTCCAACACCTGCTGCACTGCCACTGGAGCACAAGCACCCTCAGGTTTGTACTTCTACCTGGAGATACCATGTATAAACTCCATCAAATTACCACTGAACTCCAGAAGTGATACTGAAAAATAGCAATACAAGCATTTACAGTACTCAAGTTGGAGACGGTTGCCTTCTGCACCACTGATCAGATACATTTCTGCTCCAGGTCTGCTGCAATCTGCCTTCTTCACACACAAAGCCTTTCTGGGGAGAGTCAGCACTCTCTGAAGCTGACCACTGATACACCAGAACCTAAGTCAGGCCCCCAAAACAACACAGCTGCCACAGAAGAAACAACAGAGGACCTAATACTGTACTCCTGTTCATGGCACCAAAGAACTTGCTTATGCAAGTCAGCTATTGACTGAGAATGATTCAACAAGATGCACATTTTCACACATATGTAGGCCTGTCAGAGAGGATATACATAAACTGATTTCAGAAAGACAAAATGTCTGAGAAGTAACAAATACAGAGCATTAACTCATGAACATGATAATTGAAATTGATTTTCCCATGGTTATTAATTTTAGCTCTACATCAGGTTACTGGCAGGACAAAAATATTCAACGTGAGAGATTTAAAAATCAGAACACTTCGAAATTCTCCCTGTAGCTTCTGTAGAAATCCAAAGCACAACACCACTTTGGACCACCCTCTCCTCAAAACCCAAAACAGATTGAGAGAAGAATATAAAATAATAGAACCTATGTAGATAAAAGCATCTATTCATGGGCAGGTTCAGTACATTACACCTTCAGGTGAGAGACACAGCTGATGGGGGGGGGTAAAACATGGCACAAGTGAAGAAAAGGAAATAAATAATCCCTATTTCTTGTAATACAAAAACTATAATCCAAGGGAATCAACAGTAGCATATTTAAAACAGAGAGAAGGCACCTGGTCACAAACTGGAGGGCTGTTCAAGGTCGCTGCTGAGGCCAAGGGTACAAGGAGAGCTCAAACCCCAGTGTGCTCGCACAAGAAGGGCCCACATTTCACTCTGAGAGAAAATGTCTGTTTTCACCAGCTTCCAAACCCCGTGTGACCATGGGTCCCCATGCAAGAGAAATGATGGTGACATCCATCAAGGTGGCTTTTGGGCAGGGACACACAGCATACTGTGCCCAGCACCACCAGCTGCTGCATGCAGGCTGTGCTGGGCACAGGAACATTATGCTGTGTGCCACTGCCCAGCTCCTGCAAAACCTCCTCCCAGTTTTTCCTCTCTGCCTTGAAGGCTAGAATCTGCATTCTGACACATTTTCCATTTTTCTTTCAGTTATAAATACAAGAATGGAGTCTCACTTGGGACACAAAAGGAAGGAACAGGTGATAGTGTGAGCCCTCCAGGCCCTTCCTAGGCAGACTGATCCCCTTTCAGTCACAAAGAGGAAGGACAGAACATTTTCACACATGCAAAAGGGAGGCCTGATGCTTTTGGAGATCACTAAAAATGAATAATGGGGTTTTTTGGGATACGAGCAGGAAAGAAGTTTTCCACAGTGCATATTTTGGAATGAGGGTTCAGGTGTTTTGTTCCAAGCAGGCAGCCTTATTTCCACAGACCGCATGCTGAGCTCCTTGCAGCAACATCAGACCTATTTTAAGCTGTTAGATCTGGAAGGAAGAGTTAAGCATCTCTCAGAGGATATTTCCTGGATATTTTAGTCAGCTTCAGGTCATGCTGGCCAGTATCACCAAAGCACTGAATTGCAACACCTGCTGTGGTTAACTTCAGCTGGTTTTATCAGCTATGTGAAAGAGAGCATGCCTTCACATGGAGATCATATATGCATTAAACATCAAGAAATGCATAGGGAAGTCATCTGCAGTGAATAAAATTCCAGAATCTTTACTTGTCCTGGCGATGAGAAGCAGCATCTTTCTTTTGCACAAAACTTCTCCAACAAAGTTTTAATAGAGAAGTCTAATTTAAGAATACATTTCTGTTGTTCTTCAGATTATAGAGCATCTCCTTAAACAGCTCAGTCACAATTCCTCCCATATACACTTGCACCCAAAATTAAACCCAAAAACAAGACGACAGAAAAACAGGGAACCAACTGCACTGTGATAAGGGGCTACTTCATCAAGCTACTCATATTGAAATCTCATTTCTGATGTGCCAAGAAAAATTTTACAGACAGTTATAAACGAAACACACAGAACACATATTTAAGAATCACCCTGTATAGATCACTTGGTTTACCTGTGTCTTCATCTATATGCTCTTGTTTACCATCTTGCTCTTTCTTAAACTGCTTCTTATCCCGGACCTTCAAGCATATAGTAAAATTAACATCTAACAATTATGCAATGTGCACTATTCTAGAAGTAGATGATGAAGAAAAGTAACCTACACACAATGTACATCTAAACCCCCTCGTACCACCAACAGAAACACAAGCAATTATTTGTCTACCATCACTTTTGGACACAAGTCATTTGAAACACAATTAATCAGTTACCAAAACTCCATCAAAGGTGGGAGTTATAGATCTACTTACAAAAAGCAAGATTTTAAGCCATTGTACAACATGACTCATTTCAAGCACCACAAAGCCCAGCAGCTAAGTTACTGCTTATAATCCTCTAGTAACACTTGTAAACTACTTAAGAGAATTCTGATTACAAACTGTTCATTTTTTTCCCCAAAGAAAGGTTCTAATAAAGAGTAAGCGAATACATCACTTCTTTGTTTTGATTTTTGGAATGAGAATCTATAGTTTCTCAGTTTCTTTAAAAAAAACACAAAACATCATCTTTAGTGTTTGTTATTTCTTTGCTAAACATACAGGAAGGCTTTGGCAACAAAAAGGAAGCTCAGAACAGAATCATCCATTCATAACTTTCATAGCAGATTCATTCCTTTTTAGAGTTCTTCAAAATATTGATCTGTTTTCAAATGTGCTTCCACAGAAAGCAATACCAATCTGCTATTAACAAAAACAATTACCAGATGTCCTGAAATGCTAAAAGCTTATTACAAATGCGGCAGAGTGTTCAGCCTGAACCGAAGCAGACTCACAAACCACTTCACTACTCTCTGCATATTGCTTTTATTGAGTAAAAAAAGAAAGAAATCAAATGAAGTCTCTTATCTTCAATGTAACACATCTGTGCGGTACCTTGAACTCCGAGAAGAGTTCAGCGAGATCCTCCCCTCTAAAAACAGACACGAGCAGTGATGCAACACAGAGCCTCCTAATCTGCTCCCTCCCTGAAATCAGCCCTGGGTCACTGGATTTGGTTTCCACGTTTCCCTGCTGCTCTCCTGGAGCCCTGCAGCCAGTGCCAGGCACAGACACCTGCCAGCTGTGTTTGGCCAGCTCTGCCAGGCAGGACGAGTTGAGGGAAGCACAGCAGCCCCGGGACCGCCCTGCGAGGTGCCAGGAGCGCCTGCTGCGGCTGCGGCGGGGATCAAACAGGGAGGTGCCACCCGCACCTCCCCTCGCAGGGCAAACAGCAAACACCAGTGGGTGCCATCCTCACGGCTGCTGTTCCTTGAAGACTGACAAGTAACTAAGATTGATAAGCAATGGGTAAGTGG
This sequence comes from Aegithalos caudatus, assembly GCA_013389925.1. NCBI lineage: Eukaryota > Metazoa > Chordata > Aves > Passeriformes > Aegithalidae > Aegithalos > Aegithalos caudatus. The sequence continues at coordinate 376,695 of WEIU01013433.1, forward strand.
CACGCAGTTTCTAAGCAAATTACTGATTTTCCTGGATTAGGAGTGCCTTGAAATAACGTCTTGCAAATGTGCTGCTGCATCAGGAAATATTTGCAATGTTTAAGTGAAGCTTTTGGTAAATTTCCTATTTGAATAAAGCCTAAAACAATTTTGTCTTTGAAGTTACAGATCATCAGGAAGCTATAACTTTCACACAGATTTGCAGATATAGTGTTGCTGTGGTGCAAAGGTAAGAACAACAGGGTCTCATTTTAATCTTTTCAAGCACAGATATTACAGCACTTCATGAAGGTCACAATCACAGTCCACTCATATTTCATATACAATATCTTATGAAGAGGCATTTCTTTTGTCTTTTTTTTAAGGTTTTCTATTGCTTAAATATATTTTCAAGGTTATACTGGAAATCTTCTCTACTGCCTTATCCACCAAATCCAGATTATTTGAGGTGAAAGTGTTGTTTAACCACAGGCTGTCCCCCACTGGCTCCTGCTTGAAGGGAGCTCATGAAAGTGCTTTAACTACAGCCAAATACATAGCTGATTAAGTCACCAATGAACAAACAAACTTAGCTCATTTTCTGATATTATAAAATTTACTTATCAAACAAATATTTACTCCAGGCAAAAGAAAAGCTAGCACTTGGGAAAAGTATGTAACTTCTCTATAATGCAATTATATCTTGAATTCTACCGTGTATATTTCATCTTCTTTGGGGCAGTTTCAGGAGTGCCCATCTGCCCACTTTTACTTCAATTCCACCAACACAGTTTCTGGGCAGCAGTAATTGAGAGAGCTTCTGCTTTCTCCCTCCTGCAAAGACAGGTCGTACAACAGAGGACAGCAACACTTCCCACTAGCACCAAAGAGCTACTACCAAGAAATGCACTGTGCTCAGTATTAGTCATTCACTTCAAGCTCGAAGCACCTACTTCCTGCAGAATGCTATTCAAAGACCTGTGGTTTTCTGCAGAACTTGCCACTTGTTAGCAGCAAGGCTCCTTGATGTGGTGGTCCACGGAAAGCATCACCCAAGCTTTCAGCAACACGGTCCGGGCTTTTGACACTTCCCCTCATGGTGACTGTGCTTGCACTTCCTCCTAACACAGAGGATGCGTTTTCACCTTTGTGCAACCATTTTTTCCCAGTTTGGCTGAACAAGGCAAACTCCAACAAGGTTTAAGGATTATGTCTGTCCCTCACAATGTTGGGGTTATTTTCATCCTTTTCCCTTAGCACTGCTTAGTCAAATGAAAACATAAATCTCAAACGTGCAAAGGAGGAAGCAAAGACAATAACAGGACACTCAAAAGAAGAAGGAAGAAAATATCAGAGCTCTGTAAACATATCCCAGAGCTGAAAAATTTTGTATTCTATTAATAACTACTGAGCCATCTAGCCACAAGTTAGGAAGATATTTCATCTATTGTTTATAAACTGCTTTTCTTTGTTGACTTAGCACTATTCAAGACCAGACTTGGCGGGTATCCTGTACAACACTGTGTTTTGTACTACCTTATCTTTGGTGTGTGTGATCAGTTTTGTAAGCACAGATATTTCTACAGGGGAGGACTGCAGTTCAATGTACATAAAGCAGATTTTATCCCCACAAGAGTGCATTCTATCAATGCCCATAACTTCTAACACAGCTACATATGAAAGAGAATTCTTGTTTTACCACTCACATATTTTATCTGATGACAACCAAAAACGGTATTAGAATGTCTTAAGGATTTCAGATTAGAGGAGTCAGTTAGCAGGTCTCAACAAAACACTATTTTCCAATGCTGCTCTGTAGGAAATGCTTTCTTAAGAAGAACCTAATGGAGTTGAAAACATTGATTTCAAATTCATCTCTCTTGGCCATTGGTGTTCAAAGTAGATCTGGAATAAAATCTGTCTCTGCCTAAGCCCACATATTTGCAATATTCTAGTACATCTAGTTAATACCCTGTGAAGTTAAACAAAAGCCTCCATAAATGTTAGTGAACCATGTATGAGCATGACATGGTAATTAAACTTCAGAACGATTGATATATATTTCAAATTTGGTTTCTTTGGCTTTTAAAACATACTATTTTCTTGTAATGGATCACTATTACTCTCTGAAAAGAATATTAATTTAAGATAACATACACTATAATTTCTTTTTGGTTTACACATGTGATGTGACTTCTAACATTCCTATTAAATATATTAATTGAATATACTGCTATGGCTTTGAAGAAAATTAGTTCTGGAACACTGATTAATAGAAAGGCATTTTCTCAGTTTCTGTAACACAACTTTCAACATTTATCTCAGGTAAAGGAATCTGTATCTGTTTCATGATTTGCATTGTGTCCAATGCACAAGCACAAAGCTGCTACACTAACTGCTATGCTAAGTAATAAACACTGTTCTACATCCCAGAGCAACATTAACTAACTACAGGTCTTACAACAAAGCAAAGAAAGAAAAGACCAAACCCCACTTTGATCTCTCTGCATACAAAGTGCTTCAAAACATCACATTGTTTGCAAATAATGTTTATGCTGTTCTGGCACTTTTTGTCCTAGCAAGATTTTCTGTCTTGCCTCCTGAAAGATGAATATTTCATGATGTGCTGACAATTAAAACATACTGGTCATGCTTAGATGAATAATTTCTAGTATTAAAACACACAGAAGCAGAATTCCAATAGCAGGAGTCCCCCAGTAGTCCATGCCAGCATCAAGTTTCCCTGTTATATTAAGATAAAAGGAGGAATGTACATGGTGAGACACAAAACAAACAGTGCTCTTTTATCAGATCATAAAATCCCATTATGTTCCTAGGTCATAATGTGAGAAATTCTGATTTGGCTCCACACAGAGCCCAGTTATGTTCTCAGCAGAAATCTGGAACTGAATCTACTAAGAGTGAATATATATATTTACTTTACACAGATTGCCTCTAAATCCATGCTACAGTACAACTGTAATGAGCACCTCTGCAACTGTCCTAAATTGAATTAATTACAGGCTCTTTCACTAAAGTCATTAATGATGATGTTAACTGGTGAATTGCAAACATCATTCTCCAATCCTAGGCCACATCTTACTTATGAAGTGACAGAATACACATTCCAATTTTTATTCTCAGTACTTCTCTCTCCTTTTAGATGGATTGTTGAGTATTTTAAAAGTTGGAGAGTGTATGAAGTACAACCACTGTTCACCAGAAAGCTGACATTTCTACTGGGTATGCTCCTTTTGCAAAGAACATCTCATAACAAGGTATCCTTATTTTCACATAGATTACCACACAGTATATTTTCCAGTTTATGAGAGTCCAGCAGCCATAGAAACCATCACCAACCTAAACACCCAGATAGGAGAAGCCACACAGATGGGTTCTCTAAGAGCAAATGCTGTTACCAAAAAGTTTTCTGGAAAATGCAAAAAAATCAGCATTTCAAAGCTGCAACACGCAATCCCACGTCAGAAGAGTCAGGCAAACCAACAGATTGAACTGAAGTAATTTAGGGCTGGAAGCAAAGTGTTTTTCTCTTTTTAGAGCTTCAATGCACAGTGCAGTTTCAGATCTTTCTCATCTATTTAAACTGCACAAAGCAGATCATATATGAGCAGACCAAGTTCATGTTCCCTAGCACTTAAAGAGCAAGTGCTTGGGATTTGCCCATCCTCATGGATTTACTGGCTTCGAGAGCTCTGTTGATCACAGCCAATACAATTTTTATTTCCAAACTTCATCCTACTTCACTTCCACTGACAAGTCTGATAGTTTAGTCTATTTTGTTTGATCTGGTTTACCCTGTCCTTCCTCACTTTCCCTAATACCAGGAGCTGAGATGATTTCTGCTTTGTTCACTGTTGGAAATACAATACAAATTCGCTCCAAGGACTGCAAGACCTGACAAGTATTCTCAATGACAGTCTGCTGTATCTGTCAGTGTCCAGTAACACCACACAAAATTGGTTATTTATAAAGAAGAGAGTCACCATCACTAACTGCCACACAGTTTAAGACAGGCTTTAGTTTTATTAATGTTTTAATTGCCAATGAAAAATGTTTTCACCTGGGCACTTGACAGGTGGTCATCTCGAGCTTTTTTTGGTGAAGCAGTGCCATAGTATTGATTTCTAACATCACAACCAGAATCCAAAAGAATATATCTTTCAAATCATTCTTTGTATAATACAGCATATTATATCAAGACAAAAAAAAAAAAAAAGTTCTTTATAAGTTCCTTATATATTAATTACATATGCTAGTTCTGACTATTATTCGTGCCTGACACTTGTAAAAGCATTTTTAGACTAGAACTAGTAAGGTGCTAGAGGGCTCCAAACCCAAGCTAAAGCAGATGGAAACACATGTTTAGATTGCATGCAACACGCCCATTCCCAGAAACTAAAATGAGTTCACTTAGATGCACCAATTAAAAATGCCTGATTGGAACTAAAACTGAATGCTCAGAACCTCACCTAAGTCAGTTTTGGTGTCAGGAAGTTTTACTTGTCCTGGCACAGAACCAGTGACATCACAGCCTCCTCTGACGTGACAGCAAAGTTCATCTGCTACTACAAACTGAAGTTCTTGTTAATCTGGCAGTATTCTTAGAGGGAAAAATTACCTAGAGGATGAATACCAGCAAAAGCCTTTCCTGGACACAAAATTTGTCAGAATTTCCTCTGCTGTATCATAATACTGTTCTTCAGTTCTATGAATTACTGCATGATACCAATCTAATACAGTTGCGGTCTTCAGCACAAAATAAAAATTTAATCTATCTCCAAATCTACAATGCTTCAAAGTGCCCACAGGTGACAGGGATCTAACTTTGAGTATTTGGGTTTTTTCTAAGGAGCTAAATTTTTTGAAAAACAGGACAAGAGTTTAACAAAACCTGAAGAGATTCCAACACAAAGCCAACAGGAAGATAGGACAGAGTAAGGGCATACCTAGTTGTGTTTAACTTCCTGATCTGGCAATACATTTACTTGAACAAACTGAAATACCTGACATTAACACTAAGACATCAATCAACAGCCGATGGATGCTACACTGAACAGCAGGAACGTCCCATCGGTTCCTATCTGACCTGCATAATGAACTTTTCCTGCCAGCTCCAGAGGCAGCCCCAGCAGCTGGATGGTGAGTGTGCCACAGAGCCAGCCTGCCAGGTGCCACCAGAAACAGGAAGGATGCTTCCCTCACAAGCTTTTAGCAGTGCCAGCTATTTGAAGTGAAACACAAACAGCTAACACGGCTTAGAAGCCAAATCACCTCCAGAAGACGGGAACGGGATGCATGAAGGATCAGCTTCTGCCAGCAAGACCAATTTACAGTAACTGTTTCCCTCTTGACACTCTAAAGGCACAGTGGTTTCACTCCATTATTTCAAACTCATGATAGACTTCCAGATTTCTAGCTAAGTTTGCAGTCATCACACAACCCATGTCCTTTACCTTTATGCTGCTACTTTTTCTTATTTTGCATTTAAACAGAACACAAACACATTCAATGTAGAACAAAACACTTTTACTTTTTTTTTTTTGGTACTGCATCTTAACCTGAGGATATAAGAATTATCACTGTTCTGTAATAATTCAATTTCATTCCTGGAAACAGCTGCATCAAAATGTTAAGCTTTTCTTCATAACTTCTGAAGGAAATAATGCCATGCCTATAATAATTACCAGCATGGCTTCTCTGTTAGGTGCAGCTATCTCTATACAGTTAAATTCAATATTTAGCATCCAGTATTTAAATACTAAGACAGCAGATTTTTGCATTTAACTACTCTTTTGACACAGCAAAAGAACTGCCTCCTCCCAAAAGTAAACATTTCACCCCATCCACATGTTGACAACACGATATTTATATGTATTCTAATACAGGATCAAGTGGCACAACAAATAAAACCCTTGATATTGAACAGCACCTAAAGTCTGATGAATAGGAAGTATTTGTGTCATTCTGTCATTCTGAGTTTGAGGAACAATGCAGTATTAAGCCACTTATGGCAAAATACCTTGGTTATGACAACTATGCCTCTATGATGATCAAACCTGCCATTATCTAAGAAAGTTTTAAAAATATTTCCCAGAGAAACCCTAACCAACATGCTCTTTTCAGACACAAGTTTTTTATTTTAGCTAGGTTTTAATCTACATCTGAATACCCATTCAAATGTGTAAAGAAACCAGATTCAGGAAACATAATCTAAGGGCGTTGTTCAAACCTTGTTTCTAATTAAGGATTTAACACTAGGACAAAACCTTCCAAACAAGGACTGAGAATTTTGCAAAGGAACACAGTATGACTTTAAACTGCTGCCTTAGCTTTCCCAGTGCAGGAAGCGCAGAAACCACACCCAAAATCTTGTTCAGGCCTCTTTTTTAACTTCTGCTTTTTCTCTTCTTTTTTCCATATAAAGTTCAGTACTAAGTTTTAAAATTTTCTCCTAAACCAGATTCACAAAACACAGAAAGTGTTCACTCAAATTACTCAGTTCTATACATAAAGCTATAGTTCTCCAAAATACGTGGAAAAATATTAAAGGCAAATATCAGAAGTTAATGTTTTCAACATTTTATTATTTCAGCTGTCAGTCACATAGAATCTTCCACCCTAAGTATTTTCCTGTAAACATGTTTTTACCAGGATCTTGGAGTTATCACATATCAGCCTGCCATGAAAAATACAGATTCTTAACATGTTAGTTGCAAAGCAATGCTGGCTCAAATTGCTCTTACTACGTTACTTTAAGGAATAAAAATAGCACTTTACTTGGCTTCAGGGGTTTTCAAGCTCTTCACGAACACTTATGTAACTCTTCCCTTTGTAGCCCAGATCATGTTTTATTTTATTTATAAAGAGAAGTATCTATTTCAACAGTTAGATGATGAGCATGTGCATATACATGTATCTGCCATTCTCCAGATAATATCATCAGTGTCAAAGAAAAAAGAATTTTAAAAACTACTTTTGTTAACCAAACAGGAAACCGTACACTTCAGCCCTTCAGCCTCTTCAAATTAGTGGTAGACAGAAAAGTGTCTTACAGCTTTGCAAAAAAAAAAAAACAAAAAAAAAAAAAAAAAAAAAACAACACTTAAACCTTGGAAGTTCAGCCAGTTTTCAAAGTTTTTTCAGCAGATTTTAAATCCTCCATACATTAAAAAAGTCATTATACTATATATGAAGAGAGCAAGCAGCATAAAATATCCCATTGAAGACAGATAAAACTCTGTCGATGGGCTGGAAGTTCAGTGTGTGGGAGGGCTCAAGCATGCTGACATTAGCTTAGGAAAATATGCAAACTCTTAACACTTCTAAATGCAAGCAATTTAAAAGCCCACAAACTACCCCCCAGGCAGTCATCTCAAATAGCGAACTACTAAAATGAAACTAAAATTAAATTTGAAAAAGCACAAGAATGTCAATTTTCATACTGATTGACTACATTACACACATTGCTGTTCCCAACTTATATTTAGTCATACTCACTAGTACTCAATTTTATACTAAATCCTTTTTATACCAGCTTAGTATTTGTATTCCTTAACTCATCAGGTTTTTCCCTTTTTAATTTCACTGCCCAAAAGCCAATCACACTGCTGAAAGTGGCATATGGCATTCCATGAAAAACTGACAGAGCCGTGCGAGTGCCTGCAGGGGAATAATTCATCTCCACCGGCACTGATAGCACAGTGCCTGCCCCCACACCACTGCAGCTGGAATCTGCAGCAGACAGAGCCAGTCCCAGGACTGGACCCTGGCTGCTGGGGAGCAGGGTCAGCTCTCCCCTCTGGGGTCTCTTCACCCTGGTAAAGAATGCAGGAGAGATAGGAGAAAGGGCTTCCTTGACCTATTTCTTCAGCAGCTCTCACCCCTTCCCCTCCTACACACACATATCTGCACCCACCTCCAAATTACACATACATCTAAGAATCTCTGGAGGTTGGTGGAAAAAAAAAAAAGATCTGTAGGAAATGAGACACTGAAAAGTAGCAATATTTCCCTCCACATTTTTGCATCTGTGGAAGAACTGAAAGCTGGAGAGACTACACTGTATTTCTCAGTCTCTGGAGAGCAGAAGGAAAAGGTAAAAAGCATCAAAATGCCAATCTTAGATGCAAAATCATTCTTGTCTTAATTGGCGTTGTTGTTCATAATTTTCCAACACCCACTCTTACTAGTGACAGTCCAAACACACAGAAGACATTGTTCATACCCTCAGGGGTTTTCCAATTAAACGCCAGAAATTTGAACACAATGAAATTACTCATTTAGCTACAAGTGGAGGGTTTAAAGATTATAATTTATGAAGGATTTACAGCTATGCTTGGTGCTCATGCACAAGAGAACTTCAGCCAAACTCTGGCTTATGTTCCTTGGTTATTTCTAAAGGATAAAAGTGATGCTCTACCTGCTTTTCATACACTCCTGCTTTTGTCTTCAAAGCATCTACATAACCCTCAACAAAAGACTGTGACATTTACTTCTCCTAATCAATCAATCCTATAGAGAAACCAAGCTAGATTAAATGTCCTTTTTAGCTTCACAATTTTGACAGAAATGCGAGAAACCACTACAGGGAAGTAGCACTAACCTAAATAACAACATATGAGTTAGTAAATTGGGACAGGGGGGCAGGGGAACCAATGTTAAGCTCAATGAAACTCCTGAAGAATATAAAAAGAAAGTTTTATTTTTTTAATACACAAAAACTGTATCTAAGCTAAGACTAAAAGCGGATAGCCAATGCTCTCAAATGGCATTTTACCAACTGAAAAAGCACCTTTAACTGTTTATTGGTGTAAACCACATTCTACTGTGTTAATAGTAGAGTATTGGGGACTAAAAATATACACATGAGAGAAAAGTAAGAAAGCTTATCTAGTTCATAGTGACATACAGTTGCTCTCCACAGTCACCTGAAAAACAGAGCATGGTTTAAAAAACATAGTGAAACCAAGCTTTCTGTGGGCCAGTACTTATTCAGTACCCTTCCAGCTAAAACCTACAGGGAAAAAGGTAAGCAGTATTTAAACACTGCATCAAAAGTTTTAACTGCTCTTAAAAAAAAATCCTGCAGACTTCTTCATGTATTACACTACCAGAATTATCTTTTTCTTCAGGTTCAAGAGATGCTGTACAAAAAATGTAGAGCAGAGGAAAGAGGTTATCTTGATCAGCATGTTACACCCACTGGCTCAGAGTATGCGGTTAACAAACAACTCGCTAGAGTGAAGAAAAAACAGAAGAAAAGACGTGGTGCTTGCTCTGTCCACAATCCTAGGGGCAGCTTTGGAAGACTAAATCAAAACCTTACCAAAGCAAGACAGTTCACCCTTGACAAAACTACCAACTTCATTAAACTTGCTTTTGGAATTAGGACCTTTCTGGATTTATGTATTCTGTTTGTAACTTAACAGAGAGCAATCAAACCTCATACAAAGAAGTTTGCATTTCTAAAGTAATTTCTGGACTTAATGCATACAGTTTTTTAACTCTACCAACACACATGAACTTGTGGCTTTTTCTTGAAGATTTAATGAATATAAGACCCTTTAAAGTAAAATAATTTAGAGATCACACTAAGATTTATTATCATTCTGGCAGAAGCAAGATAAACTACAGGAGTTATTCATGCAATTCATCAAAACCTATGTAACATCTCTGAAAATCACTTCTCTGAAAAAAAAAAAATTATCTAGCCCTAGAGCTATTTAAGACTTCCTAGCATTTCAGAAAGAAACAGAGACAAAGCAACCAAGTTTCAAGGATGTTCCAACAATTATTCGTAGATTGGACAGAAAATGAACTGGTACTTAAACGGGTTTTCAAGTAAAACTTTAACAGTCAGGACTGGTTTAGACCCAAACCACAATTCAGTGCTTGACTTTTCTGGATTTACCTGCAGCCTTCAAGGAGCCTTTTTGTTGCTTTTTTTATGTGCTATAATCAAAGAAAATGAAGGTGTAGCAAACAGCACTCTGAACCACACTGAAACCAATCTGAGTCATCTTCTTGGGAAACTGTGGACAGAAGTGCTGAAGACTTCATGTTCACAGAAGCTGTTGCACATTGCTTTTCAGCTGCTGGCTGCTGTATCTGCACTGCCTTTTGCACCTGCAACCCAGTTTTAATAGAACCAATGCACAGGACATAAAATTCATTGACTGAGTTAAATTGCCAACTTCATCTCTGCCCATTTAACTCAAATCCACAGTTCAGACTTAAGAGGTGTGTATGCATAACCTGTACATGCTTTTGTACTCACAGATACACAGATAAGTACAAACTCCTCACAAAGATTATAATGGCACTATTAATTTGGACATGTCCTGTGGAAAGTTCAGAAGCATCGACCTTCCAGAAATTCAATTTTCTTTTCACGATAGAAAGCCCTGGATGGCAAAAAAGAAGCTGCAGATGGCTTTGTTCAGACAATTCCTAGGCTCCAGCCCATCTTCCAGTGCCAGCTGCAGTGTAATTTTCAAGGGACAAAGGAGTGCCAGGAGAAGTGTAAAGTTAATGTAGGTGCAGCCATCGGGGAATTACCTTATGTAAGACTGTGCACTCATGACAACTGTACCACTACTTTACTCCTGATACCCAGAAAGGGTGATACAGCCCAAAGTGCAAAAAATCTTTCCACCCTAAAGCTAAGGAGTCATTCTTGTCCTTAAAAATAACACAGCAGTTTTGATAATATCTGTTATCAAGTTGCCCTCTGGGTCTCTAAGTGACTATTTAATACAGAAGGCTTGCTGCTGATATTAAATTGAACACACATTTTTGCTATTTCTTGTTTGCTGTTCATTAAGGAATAACACAGAAAAGAATTACAAAAATATGCAACTGCTGGAAGGCAATGTAAAACTTTTTTTCTGTAAGGTGCTATTCACATTGCAGGCCAAATTCACAATTAACAAATACCAGGCTGCTAGAATAGCTTAGCATTTATGTCCCAGTCACTTAGCAAACTCCACTGAACAGAAGCTAATTCATCTCCAAGTTTTGCAAGAAACAGGTTATGAATTTTCATCAGTAAAAGCTGTCACATCAACTGGTTACTAATTGTTGTTTACTACCCTCAGCATTGCAAAGGATTCAAAAGTTATCTGGGCTACAATCTGACATTTGTTTTAAGGGTTTTGTCTCCTCTGTGGAGGTTTACTCTGAAAATAGAGTAAGCAATATATCCTAAACTGTTGAGGGAATTACAAGAATATTTAAGTAGAGAGCATCTTTTTTTTTCTCTCCTGTCTGAAGAAAAGGTTGGAAGCTCACTGTTCTAGCAATGCTACCGTGCACTCCTGTAGTTTAAAACAGAGTAACAAATATTCAACTATGTAAGCTACTCTTAAATCCCAAAAATCCAAAAACCACGTATCTATTAGGAAACAAAATTTTGATCCAGCTATAAATAACTACATGCTAGCACAACTGAGCCTGTAACCAATTCAAGAGCTACCTACCAAGCATGAAGTGATAAATTCATATTAACCTACATGAAAACTCTTTGGTTTCTACTCAATGTAAACATCAATGTTGAAAACAATTAGTGGAATAACTGAAGAACCAATTTCTTAACTCATATAAGAAATTATATGCTGCTGCATTTCATGTATGTATGATTCTCCACAGTTGGAACAATACTAGGACAATGTAACATCTGAAAAACTGAAATTCCTTGAGAGCTATGTTGTAATAAGTAATTATGAAAAAAATACTTTTCCAAAAGTGTTAAACAATTTTAACAGTAAAATTCTTTATCATGTCACATTATTGCAGGCATTTAGCATCCTTATAAAAACATCTTAGTAAGAGCTCAACAGGCAGTAAGGCCGCCTCAGTTTTAATTTGTTAGAACAGTTACACACTGGCACAGGGAAATTAAAATGCAGGAGAAGGCAGACTACAGCAAAGCTTGAAAAGAAAAAGCTTAGAGATACACAGGTCACATTAAGGTCTTCCTCTCTCCTAAGTTGGCTTCTCCTGCTGCTCACTCATGCAGGGAGATCATAATTTTGTGGCTGTGATATTTCCACGGCAACACTGGTGACAGTGATGTCACAAATTCAGTCCTGACATAGCTTCAGGATCAAGTACAAGGAGCAGATGGGATGCGAGGGAGAAAGCTCCTATTTAAACACAAATCTCTTTCATAAGAAAGAAAGAGGCATGAGCAAAGAACCAGGTGAATGGATCACGTTTTCAAGTATGATATATTCAAAAGATTATCCTAGCATGAAAATCTATTTAAAGGCAAGACCTACAATACAGGGTAACTGTCAAATTTGTTAGGCCTTATAATAAACCAACCTTGAAAGCTCCCTGTTTTGCATGACAAGCCCTGTGCTCCATTTCTAAAGTGGCAGTGAAGACAATACACTTTTGTCCCTTGTGAATTTCCTTTAGATAACTTTAACATTCAGATATATTAATCTGATACATCACTGTGCTCATAATACCATATGTAAATATGATGTCAAGCCCTCACTGGAGTGAGTTTGTTATCTGAATTAGATATGATATGAAAGACATTAAAGCAAAACCCAGATGGGTCACCAAGTACAACAGGATGGTAACTGGAATATTCAGCCAGCACTGTTAGATAGGCCAAAGGGGGCTGTACTTTTGTCCTGATCTATGGATGCATACAAGAATCAACACAAGCTCCAGGCCAGCTAAAGACCCCCAAGCCCCCCACCAGTTACACACTGCAGACTCAAAAAAATTACTGGTATCAAACCTCCTTCCTGTCTTTGGCCACCCCATGAAACAAGAGCAACTGAGCCCACACAGCATAGAAGTAATTGTGACAGAAAGTGGAAGAGCAGAGAATGCAAGCACAATATAGCCACAAACATGTGAGTCTCCACGTTAACTCATGTTGCAGTGTGAGGAGACACACAGATTTCTTAAAGATGCTCCTCTCCACAGAGGACAAGTGATAAACAGCAAAACTACCAACCAAGAGAGGCAAGGGAAGTACCTGTGACCAAAATTCAGGTGTAGGCGGTCATTCACAGAGCTGCATGCAATGGGAAGTGGTTTTTTATGGCAGCAGTGGCAGAAAGATGCACAAGAAAAGTGAAAAGTCAAACAGGAGATAAAAGGAATTAAAAGGATATAGATCCATGTTCTGATCACAGAAGGAAAAAGCCCACATTTTTCAAGATGAAAACCTGAAGGGATTAGCAACAGTCTAGATCTCAGGAGGGAAAGGAAGAAAGGGAATAAAATCTACAGCCTGAAGCTGGGCCTATGCCAAGATATGAACAGGCCCCCAGGAAGGGATAGTGGGTGGAGGCAGAGACTAAAAGCACCATGCAAGGAGGAAGAGATCCAAAGTCAAGTAGCTAAGCAGGGTTCCCAGACATCATCTATGAAATCACTAAGGCACAACTGCAGAAAGGTAGAGAAAAGAAGGCAGAGTGCCACGTGATACACGCCACAACAATGATCAGAGTTGGGAAAGTCCACATGATTTGCCAAACTAAGACAATACCAATAGCAAATCACAAAAGCAGGTGATAAACTGAAGGATGCTGGTTGGTCATTTAAAAAAAAAAAAAATTAAAAGACATGAAGAACTACAATTGTTTAGCTTAAAAAAATGGGTATTTTTCCAAACAAATCAGGCATGTTCCTGCGACTAACACTAACAGAAACACTGTCTGAAACATAAAAAAAATAAAGAAATAGTTTGAAGCTATAAACTTCTACAGGCCTCTTACTTAAAGTAGTAAACTCTGGAAACGGTATCCATTAGCACAGTAGGATAAGAAATATAGTCTATTTTAAGATGTGGTTTATTGTTTTTACAGTTGTGATTAAGACACAGCTGTCACAGACTAACGTGACTGCAATACAGCCCCGACAGGACTCCTCCTCTCCCTCTGCTTTTGTAAGGCCAACAACCTCGGGTGAGAACATGAACTGAGTTCCCCCAGTGGACTTCCAAGAGGTCACATTAATTTCAGTACTGGAAAGCCCATCTTCTTTTTACCCAAGAGGAAAAAAAGCCTCTCTCAGACAACTCTTGCACCACTACATCTCTTTTACCTCCTGTTTATAGAGATGTGAAAGTGATGGCTGATACAAGCTCAAGGCAGCTCTCATTGCTGTTTGTATGGTGTAGCAAACCAAGGCAGCTGCCAAACATGAGCCACAAAGAAAGTCTCTTCCTATTTTTTTTGTGAAATAACTTACTTTCTATCACACTGATTAAAATCAACATTCCCCTGATAGACAGAAGTCAACTGTTCTTGTAAAATGAAATCTTAAACAAAATCAACACTTTAAGAGTAGAGAATACATTTCAAGTCCAAGTCTTGCAAATGTATCATGCAGAACAAAAAAATTTTTGCAACAGCTAAAATGAAAACATAACAAAACCCCATAACTACAAAGTAATAGATTTTAAAAAGCAGGAAAATTATAAAAATAGGCACATTCTAACACCGTCTCAGTCCAAAAGCAATCCAAAATATAACACTAGACTGGGATGCCGAATATTTTTTTCCAACTCTCACTTCTCTATGTAAATATAATAGGCACAGTGTATTACCTTCATTTTCTGAAGCTTGGCATTTTACTTTCAGTACCAAATCAAAGGTTCGTTCTGGATTTTCCCTAGAAGAAACAAACACAACCAATTACCACATGCATTACTTCAAATCTTATTTCTACTGTTATATCCTTTCCATTATTTTTGTAGAATAATAAATAGAATTAAAATATCATTAAAACAAAATAAGTACTCAGATTAGTTCTAAGGAAGAACCAAGAAGTCACATTTCCCTGCACAGCCTTAAGAAAAGAATAAGAAAGGTAAACAAGCTAAACTTTGTGATTCATTTACGTGATATTGTCACTGCCTTATACATCAAATAGCTTTTAAGTCACTCCAACATACCCCACATAACAATTGAGAAAAAAAGAGCTACTACTGCTCCTTATCAATCAGTCAATCTGTCACATTAATGGAGTTGCAGGCAGCCTTTTCTAAAGCTATGTCTTGTTTCTACTAAATAGGAATAGCCCATCATTAGACTTCCATTTTAATTCCCTGTGTTTAGCCACTATCCTTTAAATGCATCCGATTACCACCCCAAGGCCGAGAATCATTTGGCTCCCTCTTTCACCAGATATTGATTGCCAGCTGGGCCTTTAAAGGCTGAACCTCAGGCAGGATTCAGTGCAGAGCCAACACGAGTCACTGACAGGGATGGACACAGGCCGGAGCCAACACAAGTGCACTGACAGGGATGGACACGGGCACTGACCATGGATGGACACGGGCACTGACCAGGGATGGCCAGAAGGACGGAGCCTGCCCATCTGCAGCAGCCATCAAGGACAGCTGTGTGTGAGGCCAGCGTCTCTTCCACCTGATGATAATAACAAACTGCACGTGCCAACAGCAATTAACACTCAACCTAATCCCAAACTACATATTCATTGAAACAGGTCTAAATGCCATTACCATACCATCCACCCCTCGCTGCCTACCAAGCACAGTGCTATTTATATTAAAAACAAGCGGTATAACCGCACCCATATCAATTATCTATTTAGCCCACATAAAAGGCTCACATTTGAACTCCTGTCTTGAGTAACACTCCCACTGAAGTCAGCTGGAGATTTAGGCATAGGGAAAAAAACAAAAAAAAACAAAAAAAAAAAACTTGGTTCCAGGTTTCTAGAATGCTTCACATAAAGCATACAGCAAATTAACACATTGTTGTTTCTTTAAATAAAGCTTTGAATGAAATCCAAAGGCTGAGCTAGGGAAAAACTCAGCTGTCACAAATTAATTGATTCAGTACATGCTTTCACTGACCTCGGCACCACCATCGAGATATGCAATTATAGCCTAATTCAGATTATGAAGACATAACCTGTTCATATCGCACTCTTTCCTTGCATTTTAAAGCATTTTGTTGGGGAAATCCTGTATCTACTGATCTTGGGTACAGGAGATGAAACTCTGGTCTGAGTTACAACAGCCTAAATCCAGGACACTGGAGATTTACTCTGGCCTTAAACTGTCCATTGTTCATTCCTCTGGCTGGTGAGCAGGTTCAGAATGAAACTGATAAGGTTGTGCTTGGTTGAGTCACCTAGAAAACTGAACCACAAAAAAATCATTTAAAAGAAATTACATCTCCCCATGACATTGCTCTAGCTTAGGCCTTGGGTTTATCCTCTCAGGTTGGGGTTTTAATGTGAATCAGTTCATGTTACAATCAACAAATGAGTGCTTCTACGTCAACTCCTAACTGAATTACACTCATGAAAAAAAGCTCTTTGAAGTAATACTGCCTTTCTGTCTTTCACTGTAGTACTCCAAAACTGCTTTTGCAGGAAAATGCTTCTAAGTTTACTCTTCACATCCCACTACGCTTAGAAGTGTCAAAAATGTGTCAAACTAATCTGAGAATTGTGAGCCCGTCTCTCGTCTCTCGTTTCCCTGCCAGCTCCGCGGTGCCAGCCTGCTCATTCAGCACGTATGGGCACGGAGCTGTTTGTCAATTGCCGAAACCCGTGTGTAACATCTTGTCACTTGCAATGTCACCAGAGCAGGGCGGCCGCTGCCGGAGGGCAGCCTGGACAGCAGTGCCCACAAACACCCAAAAAACCTCTTCTGCACCTGTCATGCCGTAATGACAGAAGGGCGGTCTGCAACCACCACGGCCGTGAGCTAAAACACAAGTAATTTCACCTGAACCTGAGGAAGAACTTCTTTACACTGAGGGTGGCAGAGCACTGTACAGGCTGCCCAAGGAAGGTCGTGGAGTCTTCCCCTGGAGACGTTCCAAACCCACCTGGAAGTGTTCCCTTGTCACCTGCTCTACATGACTCTGCCTTGACAAGGCGAGCGGACGGGATGATGTGCAGAGCTCCCTCCCAACCCTGACAATTCTGTCATCTCCTACAGGGATGCCTGTAATAGGCTCGGCCCGCGGTGGGCAGCGGCACTAAGGGCAGCTCTGCTGGGCCCGGCGGCCTCGGGACCGCGCTGCCACCCTCGCACGGGCCCCGTTCACCGAGCACAGCCCGACCGGCG